>JABJVR010047388.1:0-27885 GCA_025773905.1 Chitala chitala | reverse complement strand
GCCCCGTCTTGAGCTACACTTACCTTCCTTTACTCCCTCCCCAAGAACCCGCCACCCCTCAGAAAACATGTCCTGAGCGGTCACAGCAGGACTCAAAAAGGACTGAATTATTTTGGTAACAGGGCTTTCAGACCCAGCACTCTAGAAAGAAATGTCACACCTAAGTGCTCTTGGCAGACACGCAGATAAAAGGCACATACACAGGCTCGGAACCGACTAGCTGAACAAAGTGGATTTCACGCAGCTATCTGAAAGTAGAAAAAAAACAATATAACATTTACAATGCTCTTATTAGAAACACAAAAGCATCCGCAGCACAATTAGCTAATCTGTTGTTTATTTCAATTTAAAATGCACACATCATTTTTCTGCTCCATTCTAATACATTTTCGGTTTCGACTTTTCTTCAGTCTATGGGAAAATGAAAAGGTAGTGCTATGACGAACATATGAGCGCTGGTTATTCTTTTAAAGATAATTCGTGTTTTGTAACTTGGATTTTTTCATCGGCTCTGTCGGGGGGGGTTTCATGAAAGATTTTCTTTAACCGTGAGAAAACGACGTGAAGTAGTAAAATTTGCTCATCTGTATATCACAGTGAGTAGTTTCATTATATTCTCAGACATCTGATGGATTATAACTCGCGCGTGGCTTTTCTCTGCTATATTCATTTATATCAGTTACAAAGAATGTTTGTTTATATGAAAAGGAAATTTGACAAAAGAAAAGGAGTCTGGCACGCGCTTACTCACACCAAACAACACATCGGTTGTACTGTATTATGCACTTAAGTATGCATTAACAATTCGTTGTCATGAATAAAATGTTACCCTATGTGCCCATTATATGGTGGAAAGTCTTCTAGGTATTAAAAAATCCGTCATGCGTCGCCTTTCTCTCAAGTTTTTGTTCTCTTGGTTTCCACTGGCACCTGCCAGTCCACTATAATTGCTGCAGCTGGGAGTCTGAGGCTAGAGATCTTCCTTTGAGACCAGAGTCACAATTCATTGTGAAGAAAATTAAACGGCTCGTCTGATTGAAATAAGCCCGCACAGCTCGTAATGCTTTCAGAACACCTGCAGAGTGAACCGTCTGACTGCGTAAAGACGACGGGAAAACAACGCGAAAAGGGGAATCCGAACTGGAGTCACGCGCAGGGAAACAACACGTGCTTCTCAAGAATCTCACCGAGCAAACAATTTTTGCAAAAAACACGGAAAGTTGCACACCTTATTTTAAAATATATAGCTAATTATCAGTTTTTGAACATACCTCTTTGAATCGTTAGGGAAGGAGTTTCTTTTGATTAAGTGCGTCCACCTCGGTCCTCACTTCTGTCACATCCTAGCAGCCAATTTGGGGACATCACGTCCATCAATTTACATCCTACTGAGAGGAACAGGTTCTGTTAGTCAGAGAAAAAGGAGGCAGAAGGATGACAGTTAGAGAAGACCCAGTCCTTAGTCCACTGCACAGTATCTAAAGAGTTGGAGCTCAGCAAGAGAAAGATGAAAAAGCAGAGAGAGAGAGAGAGAGAGAGAGAGAGAGGGCTGAGAGAGAGAGAGAGAGAGAGAGAGAGAGAGAGAGAGAGAGAGAGAGAGGAGGAGGGGTAGCCACTGTGTGTATGTCAGTGTCAGTTCGAGAGTAAGAGTGTTTGTGTTTGTATGTGTATCTTCCGTTGGGGCATTAGAGGGTTAAAATATCTGTGCTCATGTGTCTCTGACTACTCTGACAACCAGTGCTTGAGTAAAACTCATACCGACTGTGCCACATTCTTTGTCCCCACCACTGAGGACAACTCTGCATCAATCACAGATTTCTCTTGAACTTTCCATGTATCCAGGGATGCCTGAATGAGCATAGGGACAGAGGGCATGGACAACACAAAGCTTAATTTGTACTGTTGTTTTTTGTTTTGTTATAACTTCCTTACCTATAACACACAGCTCATTTGCCCAAGCCATACCATGCATGTGTGAAAGGAAGTTGCTGAGTGAGAAGTACATGATGAATGATAAATATATACTTTGGTGTTTTGCAGAGGTGCTAAGAAAAAAGAGTGAAGCCGATTCTAATGCTATACATTGAGTGGAGTCAATGGCTTGTAAATATAGCCTGACCTCCATCTCCTGTCTGTCTAACAAAATGGGCATATGAGAAGCTCCCCCTTTCTCTCAGGTCCAAACCTCACTCAGTGCACAGCCAGGGAAACACACCTGCTATCTGCTTGTTCAAACAGGTATGATAAACAGAGACCCTGTTTATCAGCAATTATGCAAGATGCCACCAGTAAGGTCCCTGATTGTAAAAAAATAGTTAAATTTATAAAAAACGGAATACCATTTTAATTGTTTGATCAAACATCCTCCATCCGTCCATTCTCCATACCATTTATCAAATTCAGGGTCATGGCAAGCCTGGAGCCCATCCCAGGGGTGCAGGGCAGGGAACACCCAGGGTGGGGTGCCAACCCACCACAGGGCTTGGTCAAACATAATACACAATGTTCTGACAAACATTTGCAACAGTACGCAACTTGACACGATATATATATATATATATATGAAATGTGTAATGTCGCATTTTCAGTAATGCTGCAATGTAACTGTAACACTGCAGTATTAGTATAAGATACAGTGCTTCAGTTCATATGACACACTTAGCTCTCATCTCCCTAATAAGCCTGTCAGTGAGGCTCGTTAAAATTGTAAGATGAATTAGTGGTAGAATTGCTTTGTTTGGTTTGGATCTTATTTCATCCCGGAGGCACTGAGGAAGTCAGCTGACTTCCTTTCCATCAGACTGTCCTTCATATGACTGTTCTGCTGTCTTGCTTTTTCTCAAATTTTCCTTCTGTTTCACTGTCACACTCTTGCCTGATTTCTGTTACCCCCTGAATTAGTAAAGAATCCATACGAAAACTTCTAATAACGAACACACGTTTTTAGCCCTCTAGCTTAACATGGTAATCATTGAACAGCTCGATTGCAAATAGGCTGTCTCTGGCACATAAAACTAGCTCACCTAAAGATGTGGCTGTCTGTCAGGTTGCAGCAGTGTGTGATGTTTCTGCAGTCATGCTAATGAGCTGTCTATATCTGTTGTTGAGCTGATACGTGGACTGCCTTTCACTGCTTTGGGACAGTGGATGGAGGTCAGTGCACACATAAAGGAGGACAAACTATTGGGGTACAATGAACTGAGGTTTACTGCTGCTAAAGCTTAAGGCCCCATGTGATTTCACTGAGCCATAATGCCAAAACATTTACTCTTCCTCCCTTTCTGCTACTGTAAAAAAACACCTCTCTCAGCCACTAGCTTAAGAACCAAAGTCTTGTCCTATTGCAACAGCTTGGTTATATGAAGTTCAATTGCTTTTGCAAGGGCTGTGCCTTTCAGACAGTAAGATGTTCCCTTAATTGTCTGGCCCTTTGTTCTGCTTATGACCTTTACTGCTGTTGTTTTATACGCTGTATACAGTGGTGTTACTGCTTTTGACCTCTATTATCTTGAGCTTTTCAGGAGTGTACACAATTTCCATTAGTACTAACAATAAAAACATTTACCGTAGTAAGAAGATTAGTCACAGACCACATAATGGGAGTTGTGTGTGGGTGTGTATGTGTGGCAGGAGCAGTGGGGGGCAAGTGACGCCTATAAAATCAATCCTCTATATCACTGGGCTGGTTTATGGTATAGCAGCTAAGTAGTGACACAGTTCTAACAATTACAGAAGCAGGGATTTTCCAGGTCACGCAAATATACACACTGTGAGTCTTACAACTAGACTCAGAGCAGACCTGAGCACACAGCAGGTACAGCTTCCAGGCTGATTTAATGTAACCAACACTTATTGTACTTCCACAATGGTTCCTTTTGGAATATGCTAAGGGCAAAGACACAGCACTCCACACCGGGAATTTATTGTCATGTTGATTGACAACAGCGTTTGGAAACTAGGAGGGGGCCCAGCACAAAAGCTGAAGTAAAGATTATCACGGTCTGTCACCCATGAAAGCATATGTGCCCGCTTGCCTGACTGATGCTCCTCCAAGTTTAGCAGATGATTGATCAATTGTGTGGGTGGTAGAAGAAAATACGCAGCAAGCAATGCATCCTCCGTTTCTTCCGCTAACTCATTCTCTCTCTATAATTACTTCAAAAAAATCTCAGATTTTGACACCAGTAATTTCTCCAGAGTCTTAAGTACAGACTGATTGGAAAAGGTGTTCTGTGAGCTGAAGATTAAATTAAGCTTCTAAGCAACATGATTAGGAGGTGATGATTAAGGTTAACTGTAAATCATGCATAAACCTAATACTGTCATTTCCAAAAAAAAGGACCGTCTAAATGTGATCTTTAGGTGAACAGGTGAATAGTTCACTTTGTTAACATTTAGTTAACAGTATCCTACTTTCATGACCAAAAGCTACCCCAGAATGCCTCAGGCAGAGAGGACAAATTGCGGTTCTCTTTTAATTCTTGCTTTCTGCATTTGTGTCATTCTTGCCGGTGCGTTGCGTCAGCACCGTTAGAAGTGCCATTTGAAAACGTTACAGGTTTTTGGCAGTCACGCGTTTTCCAGTACAGCTATGTATGTGATGCTCAGGTGCACAGGTTCAAGGTGTGGGTGAAGAAGACAGAGATGGGAGAGCGTTCAGCATGACCAGCCCAGATGTGCAGCTTGGAGACGTGAACACCTTACGGTGTCCCAGCCTCATCTACCCACTGTCAACACAAAGCAAGGACATAGAAACTTTACACATTCGAGGCCAATCGCTTTCTGTCTGCAAAGTCTTGTATTGTACATACATAAATATGGTGCATTTTTTTGCCCAAATCACTCATTTCATGGAAAATGTCCAATCTAGGGTTGCAGAAATGTTGGAGCCTGAACATATCTTTGCGTAGTGGGTGGGGACCTCCACAGGTGTGGGAATGGCATGAGATGTGCATACACACACATGAACTAGAATCAAAACTGATTCGAGAAAAATATTTAAACAAAAATAACAGTTGTTTTACCATTTTATATGATTTGAAGCAATATAATAAGAAAAAAAAAACAACATAAAATACGCATGCAGCAAAAATCAACCCTGCCATTTGCAGTTAGCTGAAGAAAGGGATTTTAATGCCTGGGTTAGCTGTGTTTCTCATATGCCTCTGTGTATCAGAGGTAAGGGAGGTCAAGGTAGGGTAAAATAGGAACCTCTGGTTTTCAGGACAACAATTTTATTCGTTGGCAGAGTAGATGATCTGAGTCTGTAGCTCAGTGGTCTAATCTTCCTTTTTGGTAACATTGTGGGAGCACTGGCTGTGCAAGTTTGAGCCCTGGCAGAGCCATCTCCCTATTACACTGTTTCCCTGGACAAGTCACTTCTTCCAAATAAAGCATGTAAGCACCATCTCTTGGGAAATCTCTATGTACAACAATGATGCGAAAGCCCTCATTAGCCCCCAGGCCAAGTCATAATCATTGCATACATTACATTTTAAAAAGTGTCTAAGTCTAATTGAATTTAGTGCATTTAACATGGTCCATGAAACATAATTTCTACATTGTTGTTACTACAGAGATTCCAGTCATGAGGCATGATCTTGCCAGTTGAGGGAGAGACTCATCACTTCAGAAATTTCACTCATGTTTTTTAAGACTATTTTAGTGGGGGCTGTGGTTCTAAAGTTGATTAGAACAGCATTCTAACAGTGGGAACTGGCCATAAAATACCTTTTGCTTCATATGTACTTCTGGTCCACTTTTTTGGATACATCTGTCTGTTTTTGTCTGGTGCATACACCTGTTGTTCTATTTCAGACACAAGTGCTTGATTTTGTCACTCTAAAAGACATTCCTATTCTTTCCAGACACATTTGCTTTGTTAGACAAAACCACTTGGCCTGATTTTAAATACACTTTAGCCATGTTCTGTCAGATGAGACAGCTGGAGCATACGTACCGATCAGATGCAGCTGTTTTGGCTCTTCTCCTTCCTCACACACCATCCCTCAGTTAAACCAGCATTCCCTGCAGCTATTACTCCTTTGCAAACCTTACAGATACATTTTTTGTGTTTCTCTCCTTTGTTCCATTGTAAGCACAATGCAAGTGGATTGTTGGGTTTCTGTAGTTCTTGATTAGAATATTACAGCATATGTAAATGAAAATAATGATAATACATATGGTAGAGAGAACTTAGTATAGTGTACTCTTGGATATGATTCCCAAACAGTGAGGTATTCGCCTGTTATATTCTTTGTTGTTCAAAGGCTGCTTACTTACTAACTGCCTGTCAGTGTAAAAATGCCTGTAAACATAAACATGCTCATTGCATGCATAAATGTTCTGGTAAATTGGTTGATTCTCTATGGTTGGAAACCTGCTGTGGTCATAATTATACTGACACACATGGATCAAAGTGGAGACATTAACAGAAGGTGTGATTTGAACGTGAAGGTTCTGAGAGAGCATCGGAGCATGTGCACAACTGCCTGCCATGCCAGAGCAGGTGGGCAGGGTTGCCAAGAAGGCAGAGAAAGGACTACGGTTATGATGGATGGGTTTGGAGGTACTCCTGGCTTTTTTGATAATGTGGTGGAAGAACCTGCAAGTTGTGATATAACTAAAATCAAACTCTCCAGGAATTATGAAGATTTTGACAATGTTACTAGTTTGTAAAAGACAGCTGCCTTTAGCAATACCACTCATTTTTGGCAGGAGTCTCTTTCCCAGCCACATGGAGGACATTTGGGGATTACAGCAGAAATAACTCTGTAGGTATACAGAGCAGAAAAAAGGATTCTGTCTAGTCATACAACCCTTTCAGTCAGAAATTGTGAATCCAGTCAGATCCAATATCTGATCCAAATTATATATATGACATCCTGAAGACAAAACAAAAATTTGATAGGACGTGTAATGCAAGGAAAAATAAATTTGAACAAGATGAGCTTCCCACAATGGATCGATGAATGGATGTGTGGACATTATCCTTGAGGTAGTACTGCATAACGGAGAGTTTGGTTTAGACTAGTTATGTTCAGTACAAATAACCAGTTCCACATGGAAACACTGGAGAAAGTAATTCAGAGTCATCACACAGTTGGAAAACCACTTACATGAACAACCCTTACAAACCATATTAAGCAACCTTAAAAATCTGGCAAAAGGTTGCAAACAAACACATTTATCAGCAGCTCTTGCTTCTTTATGTACAATGTTCTGCTGAATAGAGAAAATAGAGAAAGTGTTAGAGAATTTGACTGTGGGCAAAAGATAAGTATTGTCCTGAAACAAAACACAAGGCACACGCACACACAGATCACTCACCAGATACCGATGCAGACACTTAGAGTAGATAATCCAATATTTAACAATACCAGCAGAATACATTATATGTATGCAATGCAATCTTTAAGAAAAGCAAGCCTCAGGTTACTCATAAAATTAAATAAACTTAAGAAGATCACCTGAATGAGTCATTCTTGAGTAACCAGAAAACATTAAATCCACCATCAACCATGTGTTAGTACTGATAATGCAGTCAGTCAGCATGAAGACACACCACTCTCCAGATATTTCTCCATAACTGACACAAACCTGTCAGTTCTAGTTGCTGAGGTTCTTTGGATCTGCTTCATCAGCGTTAAATAAAAAAAAGAATCTGTTGTAATAACGGAATATTTTAACATGTTAATTTGGATGTCTGCATTTTAAATTAATTATATTCATTGTTGATTTTATGTTAAGTTGAATTCATGAATATTGAGGTATATTCATGACTCAGTGCTAGTGGTCTATTGAAATGTTTGTTAAATCAAGATGCAATTAATCTAGCTAACAATATAAGAGAGCTGTATGCAGTATTTTATATTTCAGAGAAATGCTCAGACATATCTTTGGAATTATTAATGACCATCTTTGATTCCTCGGTGTTGTATTCTTGTGAAATTTCATCAGCTTGGGTATATCTATATTGATATCCTGTGTATGTCATACATATATATTTTTTCTCTATCAGATTATCTAGCTGTAGTTCGTTCCCAGAGAATTAACTGAGTTTCTTTGTTTAGCACCAGATGAGAGCACTTGAGGTTTTGTGTGAGAGGATTTATGGAAATCCTGATGGTACTGAACAATGAAGCAAATTCCATCGATTATTTTAACCTTACAACTAATGTGTCCTCCAGGGTTGCTTGGTTTGAAATTTACAACTTCAGTGAGAAGAATGTTCACATCTCGATCAAGCATCTTAGTATAAACTTTGTTAAAGACAGTTTAAATTTATAATATAAAAAGTCAATCTGAGGATTAATTCAGCAGAGAAATGCCACATTTTCTTCACAACAGCTTTGTGAACTGTGAGCTGACAGGAGGCAGAGAATGCCACAGGGCTGGGTTTGGACTCTGTCATGTTACCATGGCAATCAAGCTCCTGCTCAGTGCGTACAAATGACTTGGATACTGCAATCCACCTGGCTTTGACTGGATTGATTGGCTTGTGGATTTTAAAACTGATATTTGCATTGCTATTGTGTGTTTAAAGAGGCAGTTGCAACATGTATGTTACTAGTGTTACTGCTGTTTTTGAAATGAGCATAAAATAGTCTAATGCTTGTTTGTGTTGTAGACTCCTCATCCCTGCTCTACTGGGACTGCTGCCCTTTTGTTCTTAATGTTTTCTTCTCACAAAATGTTAATATGGAGACAGATACCGAAGGATTCGGTGTGGACCTCAAAAACTATTGAAAGAGACAGCAGTGGGGACAAAAAGGGAAATACCATTTACAAATATAACATCTTTGCAACAAATACGTTTACAAAGTTAAAGTCTACATTTATAAACCGATTAGCCACTGACAGGTGGAGTAAATAACATTGATTATCTTTTTACAGTAGCACCTGGAGGTGGGTGGGAAATATTAGGCAGCAAGTAAACATTCTGTCCCTGAAGTTGATATGTTGGAAGCAGAAAAAATGGGCAGGTGTAAGGATTTGAGCAACTTCGACAAGGGCCAAATTGTGATGGCTAGAAGACTGGGTCAGAGCAACTCCAAAACTGCAGCTCTTGTGGGATGTTCCTGGTCTCCAGTGATCAAGGCACTATTGTGTAGTCCAAGGAAGTAAAGCCAGTGAACTGGTGACAGGCCGGCCAAGGCTCAATGATGCACTTGGGCAGCAAAGACTGGCCTGTGTAGTCCAGTTAAATAGAAGAGCTGCTATAGCTCAAATTGCTGAAAAAGTTAATGCTGGTTCCAATAGCAAGGTGTCAGAATACAAAGTGCATTACAGTTTGTTGTGTATGGGGCTGTGCAGCTGCAGACCTGTCAGGGTGTCAATGCTGACCCATGTCCACCGGCAAAATTGCCTACAATTGGCATGTGAGCATCAGAACTGGACCATGGAGTAATAGAAGAAGGTGGCCTGGTCTGATTAATCACATTTTCTTCTACATTTTGTGCATGGCCAGGCGTGCGTGCATTGCTTACCCGGGGAAGAGATGGCACTAGGAAGCGCTATGGGAAGAAGGCGAGCGAGCCAATCAAAACATTGATGCTGACTAAGTCCACCCTTTCATGAAAACAGTATTCCCTGATAGCAGTGGGCTCTTTTAGCAGGATAATGTGCCCTGCCACACTCCAAAAATTGTTCAAGAAACTGTTTGAGAAATATAACAATGAGTTTGAAGTGTTGACTTGGCCTCCAAATTTTACAGATCTTAGTCCAGTTGAACATCTGTGGGATGTGCTGGAAAAATAAGTCCGATCCATAAAGGCACCACCTTGCAACTTACAGGACTTAAAGGACCTGCTCCTGACGGCTTGGTGCCAGATACCACAGCAGACCTTCAAAGGTCTGGTGCAGCACATGCCTCGATGGGTCAGGGCTGTTTTGGTGGCAAAAGGGGACCTATTCAATATTAGGGGGGTCGTCATAATGGCTGATCAGTGTATTTTAAAAACTGTAGATAAAAAAAATTTAATAATCTATGATTTTATTTAATATTACCATTTCAAATTTGTAAAACTGGAATGCGTTGATTTCTAACATCTACGTTTAATGAGCTATGAGGATAGTTGTGCAGTTTTCTGAGTTCCTGCAATATTGCTGTTTCATTCTATTCTCACTTCAAAAATATATATATGAAGAAAAGATTTATTTTTAAAAATAAATGACGGAACAAATTAAGTAACTCATAAACAAAGAACTGCAAGTAAACAAAGATTAATACAGTCACACGTCAAACATAATTTTGGCAGTTTTAATATTTACTGTAATTGATTCAGTTTAAAGTAAATATCATCAGTCATTAATGTCTCCTCTATATTACAGCACTGTAGACAATTTTAAAATCTGCATAAATCAGGCCCTCCAGGTAAAAAGGAGGATTAGATTGGAGTTTAAAAATTGAATCCATCTGTCCTGTTTTCAGTTCTGGTCCCAAATTGCTGAGGAAAAAATATTGGTTTATTTTCATTTTTTATTACAAGGCTCCGTGTCTTATAATCTTTCCAAATGTTCCATCCTGCTGTTGTTGACATGCAAACAGTTGATCAATTATAAAGTACGGGGTACAGATGAGTGATGAATACTTTACACCAGAGGTGTCTGATCTCCCCTGTAAGGGATTCATGATTCAGTATATAACACATTTCTGAGCCTGATCCTCAGCTCCCCATATGAACATTGTCTTCTTTTTCCTCTGCATTTTTAACTACCAGGCATGACTTTGCTACAAGACACGTGACATGCAAAACACACAACACACATACTAAAGACCTGTGTGATTTGGGTTGGTGCAGATTTGTCAATCAGACGGCTGTCATTCTTCCAGGTGCTAGACTAGACAACAACAACTAGTTTTTCAACTAATAAAATATATTGATGTAGTTGACATTATAATTCATTATTGCTATAAAGAAATATAATAAGCAATATGTACTTATTTTAAACACTAGAACACTTGATGTACTCAGCACTTTTGTAGAACGTTTTCGTGAAAGGAGAGGATTTGCCAGCCCTTACAAAGAAGAACCCAGAACGTATTCAACAGCTCAGTTAGGGATAATTATCAGGAACTTCAGCTGAAACAAACAGCAGCACACACAGGGGTGTTTGGAGACAGGCCTAAGAGTGACTGGTCTGCAGTGACAACTTAGAGAGGCGGGCAGGCAGGCGGTCAGGGTGAAGAAGCCATCCACCCTCTCCCGGCTGTTGCACCTGAGTGTGGGCCTACTGAACCCAGCTGCAGCCAATCACAAACTCGTACATACAAGTATTATATATAGAAAATGGTTTCAGAAGCCTGGTTTTAGCATCAAAGGTGCATTTAGACTCCTTTTGAATTGCTTGCTGAAACGACACATAAAAATGGCATGTTCTTGCATCAGATTCTTCAATACTGTACATTGTTACCTGAACATAAATGTTTCAATTAATTAAAATCTGAAAACATTACTGTAACATCCCAACACCATTGTGGCCTTCCCTGTCTTCAAAACTTATCATTAAATTTCCTGTTTTCATGTAATTCCAGGTACAATCAACTTGGTGCTAAAAATTTTCTCTCCGTCAGAATGACAAGACCATCGGTGTTTCCATGGCAACCTGGCTGGTATCAACAGATCTGTTAGGAGTACATAGAAAACAATTTTGTAAAATGATTTTACTCATTTTAAATAAAGAATATTCTATGTGAAATTTGTCTTTTTCTTTTTGTCATCTACCTGCAATTCAGTTTTTATTTTTAGCATTTGCCTTTGGTTTATGCTTTATTTTAAACGAGACTAATTCAGATCTAGAAAAAACTGTCAATGAGCTAACTGGTTTTGATTAGATTGATTGGCTTGTGGGTTTTGAAACTGGCTGTCAATCAGGAATTCTTTACTGTCACTGATTGGCAGGTTTATGTAAGTGCAGTCTGTATAGCTCAGTTTAATGTTTGCAGTGTTTTCCTGATTCTGGTTGATTTATGTGTAAATATATACTATCTGTAATCTGAAATAAAAAAGATAGATCCAGAAGTTCACTTAATTCACTTATAAAATTTACTGAAAACATATGAGAATTCATGTTTTTATAACAGTGGCTTTACTACAGCAGCGTTGGCGGTCCATGGCCAAAAGCTTGTAAATGACGTTGGTGAACCCAATGTCACTCCTGTGAGTGACAACACCTCCTTCTGTTTCTCACTAGTCATTTAACTGCGTGTCTGCTACCTACCTTCAGACTATGTAAACATGAAGGGAAATCATGGTTCTGTGCTATACAATAAGAAATACCTGACACAGTTTCATATTTTGTGGTAGATTTTGAAACAATTTTTTTTCTCCAGAATGCATTTACAGATTAGTATTACAGAGAGCTCTAAACAGGGGAACTAATAATATCCACTCTGTGTGTAACACATGAGTTTACTTGTGTTTGCTGTGCTTAATGTTTTATATGTTAATTTGCTGTTTTCCTTTAATGTTACATAGACAAGCTCTTAAAATCCTTTTTATACACCTAACAACAGGGGGCAGACAGGTCAGGCAGACTTGATCAAAGACAAGTTTGCTGTCCGACTATACTGGCATGAGCCTTCTCAAACCCAGCTAGCATGTAGATGGTTGCATTTTGCATAAAATTTCTGCTAAAACTGCAATGCACAAAATAGCTGTTCCCTTTGATGTTTCTTAACTTTGCTCCCCTTACAGCTGCCTGAGGTCTTCTGGCTTGTTGGATGAAACCCCAAACTGGGGTCCATTCCTCCACCTGCTCAGATTTTACCAACAGCTGTTATATAAACTGACAGTGGCACACACCACCAGATTTAAAAGTGTTGATTCTATTAAATTATTTTTACCCATTTTAATATAATGAGCAAAGTAATGATTATACAGTAATCACTTATAGATTAATTAAGTGGACTGAGCTCCAAATTGAGACTTTGTAAATAGTGAGCTAGATTAATAATTACTATTACTGGTGGTTTCTATTGCTTTTCAGTTTGGGAGAACATTCACATTTTTACATGCTGTTTTGGGAAATGAAACTACCAAAAATTCTACCCATTTTAACTTCTGATTGTTCCTTAATCAACTTGTAATTTATATTAACCTTTATGATGTTTGTGTGTATTGAATGAGGAATCACATCATTTTCAATCTATTAAAATAAATTAATAATAATATATGCTGAAGTAAACATGTCTCGAGAGAGGTTTAGTTCACTGAAACCCTGAGTTAATAGGCAGGGCTAGAGCACAGTAGCTAGAATTCAACTGTCAAAATGTCACAAAGTGGCTGACATAGAAACTCTAATACGTTACAGGACATTACACTGTAAAATGGTTAAATTGTTAAATATTCTTTGAGATGAATATCTGCATGAACATTATTGGCTCTCATCCAAATACATTCTGGATTTTAACAACCATATTTTGAACACTACGCAGTGGTTTTGCACTGGCATCATTGCAAACAGGAGAGTCAGTAGGCAATTCTGTTACCATGTAATGGCAGGTGGTAAAGCGAATGCTTAGACATGGGAGGAGTTTGGAGTCACCATGGAGAATGACTTTCAGTTGACATCAAAACAGTTCAAAACTGTTATGGCAAGATAGTTGGCATCTTAGGAGAGCATGGTGCAACCTTGCTCGGAATATGCTGAGCAGGGATGATCAGGTACTGACTTCTCCAAAGGATATTGCTGAGCAGTGAAAAAGCATTTTGAGGAGCTCCTCAACCAGGTGGACATGCCCTGATACCAAGAGGCAGTGCTAGAACCCTCAGGTGGATCAGACCCCATCACTGCTGCTGAAGTTGCTATTGTGGTTTCTGGCTTCTCTGGTGGCAAGGCAGCAGTGCAGGATGAGATTTGACAAGAGATGCTGAAAGCACTGGACAGTGTTGGTTTTAATTATCTCAAATATTGCATGGAGGCAGGAAAAGTAAGCTTGGACTGGAAAACTGGGGTAGTAGTTCCCATATTTTAAAAAGGGGACCACAGGGTATGTTCCAACCAAGACAGATTACACTTTTCAGCCTCTCTGGTAAGGCCTGCATAAGGATGCTGAAAGGGGGAATTGCCTTAATTGTCAAATCTTGAAATCAAAAGAAACAATGCTGGTTTCTTCCTGGCCATGGAATGGTAGGCCAGGAGTGTGAGGGTACATGGCATTATGCTAATGCAGTCTACATGTGCATTATGGACTTGAAGAAGGCATAACAGCATGTCCATTAGCATATGCTTTGGGAGGTTCTGCAGGAATATAGGGTGGATGGAGCACTGCTGCATACTATATGGACTCTGTACGAAAGCCTACTGAGTTGTGTTCACATACTTGGTCAACTCAAATCTGTTTAATGTAGTCATCACACTTCACCAAGGGTGTGTCTGGTCACTGCTCCTTTTAATGGACAGAATATCAAGGTGCAACTGAGGATGAAAGAGTGTCTGGTTTTGAGAGCTGGAGGTGACATCCCTGCTATATACAGATGATGATCTCATGGTACCATCTGATCATGAACTCTGATCTGCATTTTAGTGATTATTGCCAAGAGTAAATTGACTGAACTGAAAGTCAGCATCTCAAAATCAGAGGCCAAGGCTCTCTCTAGATTGCTTCCTTCAGTTCAAGGGAGAGGGACTGTCTCAAGTGGAGGAGTTCAAATATGACAGGGTCTTATTTACAAGTGATGGGAAAAGGTACCATGAGAATGACAGATGGATCAGATCAACATCATCAGTTCTGAAAATGTTGTATAAGTCTATTCTGGTGAAGAGGGAGTAAGTGTAAAAACAAGGCTTTTCATTTATCCTTCAGTCTATGTCCCCATACTGACTTATGGTATAGTCATAAACTTTAGGTAATGTTTAAAAGAATAAGACTGCAAATATAAGCAGCTGAAATGAGGTTTCTTTGTAGGGCTGCTGGGGTTATTCTCCATGACAGGATGAGGAGTTCAGTAAACCAGGATAGCCTAGATGCAGAGTTGCTGCTTCTCCAGGATGAGAGGAGCCTGGTTGAGGTGGTTTCAGTGTAGAATAAAGTACCTCTGGAAGACTGACACTTTTCTGGGCACGTCTGTATGTCCAGGATGTCTTGGGATCCCACAGGGATGACTGAAGACCATTACGGGTAAAAGGAAAATCTGGTATGACTGGCTCAGCCTGCTGCTACTGTAACCATCATTTGGACATGCAGGTAGAAACTGACTGACTGATGTAGGGGTTGAAATTGCATTAGATAAATATTGGGCCTGAATAGCACTGGGATAGGAGACTCCCTGGGAAGACCAGGTAAAATTATTCCATGCTGAAAGAGACTGGTTTAATTTGATCTCAACGTCCAAGCTGTGTTGGGACACATTGTAAAGATGTGTTATCGCCATCATGTGCATGTGATGTTTGTGCCTCCAAAATGTTGTTAGTTGCAGAGGAAACTGCAACCAGAGTTTGTGAATCAAAGAAACTTTTATGGCACCCAAGAGAGAATGATAATGGCCAAATACAATCTACATGCACCAAACAAAGAAGGTTTAGCCAACATAACCTTTGGAATTTCAGATATGGAGGATCTTTGTGGTATTTACAGATAAAACTGAAGAATTAGGGGTATTAACACCATATCACTATCAAAGTTAACTTAATGTAAGTTCTAATTTCTAATATATTAATTAAACTGCTGATGTCACCAAGTCTGAGACAGTACTGGAAAATTAGTAAAATTAGAGAAAGAAGTGAGCATATTAATCACTCATATTGTGTGGGAGTAGCCCAAGGAAAAGGGATTGAAAGGTGTCACAGAAGGTGACCAAACATAGCAGGTCTTCCCTCTTGGGGACAGAGCTGGTCCCAGGATCCTGTTTCTTCTATTTACAAAACAGCAGCTACAGCAGCAGCAGCAAAGCATTAACAAATCAGTAGCAAAGTACAAGAAAACTGGTAATAGAATAAAACAGAGTACAAGCAGTAAACATAGTACAGGAATTAACAAGCCTCAATAATGGTCTTTTTTAATGTAATTAAACATTTTATTTAACTTCTTTATCTTTAAAATAAATAAGATTTTCTTGCCAGTTAAATTTTTTTTTATACAAGAAGTCTCTTTTAGTTTTAAGTCTTGTGTCCATGGAATCGGTTAGTTTGTTCATTGCTGTCACTGACACGACCCATTATGGTCTGTAGGTACACAGTGCTGATCGTGCCGAGCTGTCAGGAGCAGTTTCTAGTTATCTTTCTCAGAGCAGGTCTTTAGCTCAGGGCTAAACTCCTTGTCTGCTAACATTGTGCAGACAGTGGTTGCATTAGCTCAAGCCCTGGCAGGGCTGCTCATGTTCTATGTGGTATCAAAAAAGCAACACTTTGTTTCACTCCACCTAGTTGTCACACATTGAATAGACCTCTGATGTTTTCACATTTTTATAGTCATGAAATCAGTTTGAAATGATAAAGTTATGTAGTGACTAAACTTTAGATACACTGGCAGTCAGAGGGTACTGGAGCTGAATATATGTTTGACTCTGACACTGATCACTATTCTCAGATGAGAGCTCATCCTTGATGGGTGACAAGTTAAAGGAAAACCCAACATAATGTACTTGTGAACAGACTGTTCTTGCAGCTGCAGTGTAATCACATGCCACACTGACATTCTCAGTCACCTGAGGAAGAGCTACTCTTCTGATTTTCCTTACATATCACACTAATGCATGAGCATCACGGTCATAAAATGTGTTCTTTCAACCACAATGTCCATCTCTATTTACTGATGTCTCTCCCTTAGATCTCACTGCAGATCACTAGTCAGTGTTCCTATTGAAACACTAGCCAGTTGAGCAGTCTATGGGACTTAAGCTCCTACCATCTGTACCTCAACAATGAACCTTTAGTCAAGTCACTTAGATCTTTTCCACTTCCCATGTTGGTCCAAATTCAGAATCTAGGTCTGTTCAGCATTTTTACACATGCCACAGAGCATGACTAGATGATTACTGCACAGCTGTACTATGCAGTGTACCTCTGTGGAAACATCTACATTCGTTATGTTACTCCACTTGTGTATTATGTTTTTCTTTTAATTTGTCACCCACCTCTGACCATAAGAACTAACTGATTGATGCATAAAAATAAAGGTCACACAGTTGTAAGGATGTGGTTGGGGGTTCAACTCAAAAGATAACAGAAGATCTACATGATATGGAACAGATGTCTTGTTTGGTTTTTTATGTAAAACTCAAGTCAGATCCCTGCTTCATTCTCTAGTTCTGGTTGTAGTACTGGGTTCTGTTTTGTTTCTTGGTTTTGGTCTTTTCAATGTGTCAATAAAGCTATTATCCACATTGTGTTATTAAGATCATTAAATTAAAACACAATCCTTTGCTCACACTTGCCAGAGTTGACATTCATGCCGAGTTTGCATCTGCACAAATTGTGAGACTGGATTGGTTTATGTGTGTCCCTGTAGTAGTTTGTACTGCCAAAAGCAGGTTAAAACCAGCCCTCCTCAGGAGAAGGGTACACTAGTGGTCGTCTCTGCCCATTAACACACAATTATTGGTTAGGGCATTTCTGCTCTGGATTGCAAGAGGCACGTTTAATTTTTGAGGTTGTAATTTTTTTATTTAACTGAAAAAAGAAAGTAAGCAAAACTGTTGTGTTGTAACAGCACTATTTTATTAGAAATGCACAGCAATATGTGGTGTCAGGATGAGTGCAAGAACAGAGGCAGAATGGTTAGTAACAGCGTGATTCATTTAACTTAGCTGTTGATGTTACATTGTATTTTTTTATATTATGAAAATTCATAACATTTGTTTATGACTCAGAATTATTTGGTTAAATAACACTACAAGTGGCACATTGACATGTTACTGGCTGTTTGGTCTGAATAGAAAGTAAAACATGACTTGGATTGGAAAGTCAGTAAGGAAAGCATGTTTCAGGATATAACTGCAAATTTAACAGGCGTATGAAAAAACAATGCCACTCTCTCCCATTATATGAAAATTCCTTACAAAACAATGAGCTAAATTCAAATAATAATAATGTAAACTTAATCTCCAAAAGCTATCGTGGACAATCATGTCCGTTTTTGTTGGGGTAGAGTGGTCAGTGATGGGGCTGTTCAACTGATTTAATTACCAGTAAACTTGCATCCGAGTTATTTTTTAACAAATAACACTACAACTGGCGCAGTGAAGAGGTGCCGACACTTTTAGCTGAGAAAATACCTACAGACCCTCAGAAACAAAAAGGTGTTTTGGAACATACTGTATGTGTAAATTTAAGACAATCAGCTAAACAACACGGATTTGTTTTGTTACACGTAAGTAACACTGCAAACTCCATTTTCACAAGCTATCGTGCAACCATACCACTCGGCTTTTACAGTACATTTATTTAAATGCCCAAGGATAAACACTACCTTTTTCAGAGCAGTCCTTGCTAAGTGCAGACACAACTCAAGCAGGAGCAGCCTTTTTCAGCCCTAACCTAGCCCTGAATTTGTTTAGATACAAACGTTACATAAGTCTGTAGTCAATGCTTGTTAAACGTAAGAATAAGAACATATGGATGTAAAGATGATTGAGTAGGTAAAACTTTGTGCTGCTTTACAGTGTATGTATACTGTCCAAACAAAACCTTATGACCACTCACCAAATACAGCTACTACAATGAATGAAATCTCCCTGCAATCAAAGCACACATATGTAAAGGTAGAAATGGTAAAAATGGATATTAAAGGACAGAGGCATTCTGACCAGAAGTAGTTGTGAATCCAAATTGGGAAAAGATGTGAACGCACAGACACTGAAAAAGGCATCGTCGACGGCCATTGACTGAAGGGTGGGATCATAACAGAAACTGCAGATATGGTGACCTGTCCTCATAGTGCCATAATTAGGGTGTCCCAAGAAAGGAAAGACATTGGAGAGATTTGCTGTGGGTGAGTGGTGGTCACCCAAAGTGTCTTGATGCACCTGGGCAATGGTGGCTGTCCCAACGTGCATGAGCCAATAGACAGGCTGTGGTGGCTATCCCAACATGCATGAGTCAACAGACAGGCTGTGGTGGCTATCCCAATGTGCATGAGCCAACAGACAGGTTGTGGTGTAGTGACATGCCACTGGGTACATTACTTGTGTCGGACATGTTTGAGATCTCTGAAATGCTGAAATATGTGGGGGTGAGTAAGCTTGATAACGTGTTCAAAAAATTTTTATAAAACAAATATTGCACATTGTGAATCATGACATGGGGTGAAACAGCTGACCAAGGAGCTTAATCTAATCAAGGCACATCTAAGACTGTGTTTGAGACCACAATCCAATGAGTTCTGCTCTATATGTATCTTGAGGAGTAGATGTCCATGCTAGCTACCCACCTTTATGGGCCAACATGACAAATTATGCCATGATTTTGCTTTTGAGCAGAGACAATCAAGGATTGTGAGAGACTTGCCTTTTCTGATGAATCACACTTCCAACTGAAGGTATCACCATGACATGGTGGTCCAGTGAAGACAGGCAGGCGGTAGAACTGTGCTGATGTGAGATCGCTTGCTGAGGACCCTTGAAGAGCTAAGAGAAGCTCTGGTGTTGAAAAGGCACAGCATCCCTGTGGACACCTTCAGATGCCTTGCTGAATCAATGCCTCTGCTGAATTGGCAGCAGAAGGAGGTCATACCACATGCTAAGGAGCTGGCCACAATATTTTGACTGGACAGTGTATATTCTTCTTGTTCCATCTGCTCAAAGGGGATAGGTCAGTCCACTGCAATTGTAGCGGGCACACTTACAAAAAATGTAGAAATAGGTGATCTGAAGCTGAATTTTATATTGGTAAAACCTGAGTTTAAACAAAGGGATAACCACAAGATGGTAATAATAAGGGTATGAATTCTCAGCATGTAAACTGAGAAATACTGCCACCCAGGAGCTAGAAGAAAATATAATAACAGCTTTTGGCTTCAACAAAAGCACAGGTAATCCCATAGGTTTTTACTATGCTTTCCTTCAAGCAGACACAAAGACAGGTGAAGCAAGGAATATGACATGTATCTAAGAAAAACAGAACGCAGGACAGAGTGAAGGCAGACAGGCATGAATTCCCTACAGTAAGGAAACTCATTAAAAACTAAGTGGGAAACAACTTCCTGAACTGTGTGTGTGTGTGTGTGTGTGTGTGTGTGTGTGTGTGTGTGTGTGTGTGTGTGCGTGCGTGCGTTGTGTGCATGGTGAATTGTGTTTCAACAGAAGTTGAAGATTAGTAATAGTATCTGAGAGATTGGTGACATTTTTTTGTGTTTCACAGGCAGACTGTGTAAGGCATTTGCAAATAAACTGGGGAAATCATTGATCTGAACATGGCAGGAAACAGAGAGACAGAATTTTATGAATGAAAGGGTTGTGTATTTAAAAGAAGTAAACTAAGAAAGTAGATGAAGTGGAAATGAAGGCTTCATGGTGGAACTGTGAGGAAAACAAAATGAGAAAAATCTCCAGAATAACATGAAAGGTAGACTTCCTTTATATAAACACGGGCAGGGCAGGCATTGTTGTGTGATGACAAAGTTTAGCAGCAGATCTAAGAGAACAGGTTGATTTGGAAAGCAGAGCATTACAGCAACAAAATCGCTATAATTCAGTACTGAAAGGATATCAGGTACAGTTGCATTGATTATCATATTGTGCAAACTGATATCCAATTTATACCTTTTAACAGTGAGAGGAAGGATTTACTTTAATATATAATAAATCTTCCCTTTATGGCAAAAATATTGGAAAGCTTGTTACGGTTTACTGTATAATCATTTAACTACTTGTAATCTGTGTGAACCCCTTCAATCAGACTTCAAAGCCAATTTATATGCTATATTCCCCAGTTTATTTGCATCACTAAGGTACACAATTATATATGAGTGCTCACATCATTATGTCTATGACATCGGCCTCAGTAACAGGCTAGTGTCAAGCACTAGTTTACACAGTTTTTTACAGTTCTAGTAAAACTGAAATTCTTCTGGTTGTTTGACAACACTTTTTTTCTGGGCTGGCTGCCTTAAAAATTTATGTAAATAAGATTGTAGTGTAACTTTTATTACTGGTGTGTAATTTAGGTGTAATTTTTGAACACTCACTTTTCAGATGAATATTAGCTGTCTGGTTCAGTTTTAAATTTCTATAACAGAGCTCCCCTCTGTCCTCTTCTCACAGCTAAAGAGACAGACACTCCAGTCCACGCTTTTGTCTACATTAGTGTTATGAATTGATCTTTTTTCCAAGCAGCTGATCACATCATCGTGTGCAGAATTATGTAGCTTGCTAACTTGCTTATAACAAAAACTGCACTCATAATACCCCTGGTTTTAACGATTACATGGGCTGCCCATCACACTCAGATCATTAAATATTAAATCTGCTTAACGACTCTCTGTGGCCTTGGCCCTCACTGTCTGTCTCACATCCTTCCTCCTGATTCCCCAGCTCACACCGCAAGTCCTTGGGGTTCTGCTTTCTCACTGTTCCTAAATTTAATCTGCCCTTCATGGTGGCAAGACATTTAGTGAGAAAACACCTAAACTCTGCAATGCATGGTCTGAGCTATAAAATTTATTACAAATCCCCCTTAAAAACATATCTGTTCTTACAATGTTAGAATGGAGCATGTTGCATTTGTTTTGATTTGCTAACTGTGCTGTCTTATGTGTCATTATTATGTTTTAAGTGTCATTTATGGTTAATTTCTACTGTAAAACATCAATGAGTGTGAGAAACATTATAAAAATTTCACTTATCATGTTTTCTGGGAACAGCCTGGAGAGCAGAACCCGAGGACTGACTGCAGCAAAGCCTGTGAACATGTTATTTTTAATGTTGCAAAGAACAAGCCCCAAAAATATCCCCTGAAATGGAGTGTACAACATCCATGAAAAGTGAAAGACAACATAATTATAGGAGAAGGTGCTATTCTTTAGTGTGAGAACCAGCACTCAAAAATTAAAATCAGAGATGTAACCATGAACAAGAGAAACGCAGTTACTTGTGACCACAACGACACTTGCATATTAGATGTGACAATGTGGCATGATTGGTTGTCGAGAACAATGTGTCCAGTTCCCTTCTGGTGTCCCAACAGACAACACCTAGTGCTAAAGAAGTGAAAACTCTGTAAATCCTCTGAAAATGTAAAGTCTATCTAGTCTAAGACTGAAAATCCAAGTGTTGGTACATTTTGTTCATTTAAAAGTCATACAGTAAGGCTGCAGTGAGCACCCCAAGGTTTGTCATAAAGACGGCTTGGCTGACTGCATAAAAAGTGAAGGAACTGTTAGAAAGATGCAGAAACTGTGTATAATCCACTACAATCCAGACTAACACTATTGAGAAACATTAGTGGGCAGTTCCTGAACCTGACCTGATGTGGGAATGCTGCTGTTTATGGGGTTATGAGGATTATCGGGGTCAAAGTTCCTCTGACACCCTCTTTTCTATACAAGCAGATGGTCACTGTTTAGCAGCCTGAACCAATTATTTGGTGAAGCCAATGGCATGACCCACTGCGCAGTAATTCAAGAAATACAACACTGGGTAGCTACACACGATGTCCAGCACTTGTAATAAATGTTGCATCCCAACATTGCCAGGGGCTTATCAATCAGATAAACATGTATGTACAAATATGGAGATTTTTTGGAAGTCGT
The DNA here is from genome assembly GCA_025773905.1 of Chitala chitala. Taxonomy (NCBI): domain Eukaryota; kingdom Metazoa; phylum Chordata; class Actinopteri; order Osteoglossiformes; family Notopteridae; genus Chitala; species Chitala chitala. Next base: position 5,195 of record JABJVR010047388.1, on the reverse strand, counting down.
AAAGGTTATTTAGATTGTGTTTTACAAATCCAGAAACTCCCTTTTGTCCTACTTGGCATTTTCTTGTCAGAATACAAATATAATTTGCCAATGAAACAGAAAAAGGTTTACACCTACAGTAAATCAGACTCTGTGACAGCTATCTTTAGGATATAAAACAGAATAGAATATAGAACATGAGAAAACAGGAAAACAGGATTCCCACACAAAATTCTGAGAAAGACTAGACAGTTAATTCATATGAAGTCAGGCTCAGTTTACACATAAAACAAAGTGACATTGAAGGGTATTTATTAAATACGTTTTTCTTTTTTTGTTATGTAATTTCTGTAGCACCTTTTGTTTACAGTGTTATTCTGACTTTCTGTGAATGTCCTTGCATAAACCTTACACATATAAAAATCACAATAACTTTTGATTTACCCTTCCGATAACAGTCTCCATTGCTCACTGTAATTACTGCTGCTGGTGCATGCTGTACATGCCAATACAACTGTAACAGTTTGCTATGGGGCTGCTAGTGGTTATATTATCTACTAACCCCTCTCTGAAATCTTTCTTTGTGCATGTGTGTATGCTGTACCCACCTGGGCACCACCTGAGCAGGAAGCCTTGTTAGAGCTGCTGACTCCTAGTTGACCCCCTTGGATGAAGCTTCGCCTGAGGGACACCACAAGCCATTGAGAGTTACTTCAACACCAGGAGCAAAGGAGGACTATATACTGCTTTTTACATTCATAGTCTCAGTCATAACCAGTTTATTCTGTAATGTCAGCATGCCCAGGAGGGGCTGGGCAGCCAGTCAGTCTTGGGCCCTCAGAGATCTTTTTTCTCCATACTGTGGAGCTTTTTGTCACTCTCCTCTGCTGTTGTCTGGCTTCTTTTGTATTTATTCTTGTTGCTGTTTTTCTGCAACATCTGCAATTTCTTTTGTAAAGCACTTTGAGGCACGTTGTTGTAAAAGGCGCTATATAAAAATAAATTGAAATTGAAAAGACTAATTAACTTTATACATACACAAGTAATTCCTGCAGCGTGTAATCAGTATATTTAAAGATACTGCTGCTCTGAGTGACTGAATGACATCAACATTTTGTCTTAACTGGGAAAAACATAAATAAATATGGATTTTATAGGTAAACATAATGATTTATAATTCAGTGTTTCAATAACAGTTCACATCATACATTTTTTCTTTTTTTTTGATTGGACTTTACCTTTTCCGCAGCTGATAAACTTCACTTTGGTCTTTGAAGTGCTGCCTTAGTGTGAGTGAGCATCACATTATGAGTAGGGGGCCCTGCTAGGGGTTAATAAAGACAAGACACTCAGAAGCACGAGCATGATAATAGGACTCACCATCCCCACATATTAGAATATGAATGAAATAAATAACCTGTTTTCCCTGAGCGTCTGAGTTGGGGTTTAATGGTAATAGCCTAAATGCTGTCAGTCATGAACTCAGTGCCTCAGTGTCTTATAAAGACCTTGGGGAAATTTTCAACCGAGTAACAAAAACAGCCACAAATAACTGAAAACACAGGAGCTACAGCAGCAAGTGTGTCACCAGGGGAACACACGCAGCCTTTCACCGCACACATCATTTGGGTAGATGGCTGAGATTGGCAGAAAGATCAGAACTACCATTTCATCTCGAATGTTATCCAGAATCCACAGTTTTTAAACTATATATACATACATGGCCTTGTTTGTGAGCCAAAACAATGGTAAAAAAACAATGTCATTATGGCATTACAAGTTGGATCAGCAATGGGAAACATGACCTGGAGACCAACTGTAAGGGTGAAGAATGTGTAGATCCGTGACAGGGATCCAAGACACACCTGGTGCATCATCCCATCTACATTAGCATGTGGCAGTTTATACAAGCAAGAAATTCCATTATATTTTATCAACGATACATACTAGTAACATGTTTATACTTGCTAAATTAGATGCTTTGGAGAAACAGATGGGAATAAACACATTGTCTAAAACAAATTGAAATTTGTTAACAGTGGCCAAAATCAGGTAATGAGGCTCAGTTGTTTATTTGAAATACTTTATTGTATGTAGGCCTTGTCACAGCTAGTGTTGTGACCAGCTGTAACGTAGAGGATGGATCTGTTGAAATGGTTGGTTGTAACGAACTGCAGTCTTTCCAAACAGGAACTGCTATTCAATGGAGAAGCAATTACTGTGATCCTGCCTATATATATATATATATATATATATATATATATAGGCATTAATATTTGTCTAACGTGAATTGATATTTGAAAGTTTTACAGATTGTGATTGTGTTTATATAAATACATGTATAATGGTGTTGCTGAGGACATAGCTAGGCCATTATAAGGCTGTATTTTGGGGGTTTTTTGTGTTTTCTCCCATCTTGACTCCATTTTAGACCCTAGCATTGCTGCTCATGCAACCAGTCAGTGGTGCTGTGAAGACAACTTAAATGTTGAAATTTTTGTTTGACTTTTTCTTTTTTCTTTAGCTGCCACTTATTTAGTACTTAGCTTTTTTTGTTGATTGATTTGATTGATTTGTGTTTGTTCTGTTTGTTTGCTGACCTCATGGGAATAAAATAAAAACTTTTTTTCCCGCTGTAAAATTTGGGCCTCCTTTAGTGTGGTCTGCCCAGTACAACCCAAAAGGCCTTCTGTAACAAAGTCTCCCAAGGCAGTTTACAGGAGTGTGTGTACAAAGTAATTCTGGATGAAGGTTAAAGCCAGGCAGCAATGGAGGACAGGAACCAAAAATGAAGGGAAAAAAACACCTTTTTGAATCCAAGGCTGAGGACAGAGAGAAAAAAAGAGGACAGAACTAAACTCTGAACATCAGTATGAAGTCCATCTGTGTGTCTGGTCCAGGTGTACATTTCTGTAGGCAGATGGGACCCTGTGGGTGAAGTGCACATCCAAGACACTACACTGGGGTCCAGCAGAGCTCTGATGCTATATCCTATCCAGGTGGTGACCACTCCAAGCAAACATGTGGGGAGAATAATAAAGGTAAAAAGAGGTCAGTACAGAAGTAAAGACTAAAACTGGCAGTCGGATAAAACAGGGACTCAGATAACACAGGGAGTCTCATAACACAGGGAGTCAGATAACGCAGGGATACTTTGGATATAAGGATGTACAAGCACATCAGTAGTGTCACCAAGTTACGAATCATGAGAAATAAAATAAGAAAACGTGAACAAACATAATAATTACACATATTTTGATTTGAAATGCACCTCCAGTATTTATCCCTCGTAGCCAAGCCTTCACAGGAAACCTCACTGAATTAAAGCTTAATGTTTATCCGGGAGCCGAACTCTGAGATGGACGTTATGTGCTGCCTATGAAGTGACTTCATTACTTTTACTGTTTAAAGGTAGTCAATAATTTGGTTTTAAAATTACTTATTTAGGATAAAATTATTATATGTAATGTTACAAAAATAAATAATTTTGCATGTAGTCATTTTCATGAACAAGTAGGAATATGCAACATTTGAATTCATGTATCATGAAATGTCATTCTCTGAATGTTCACAAAACCTCACTCAGAACATAATTACAAATTTCCCCTACAATTTTTTTTGAACGTTTAAGGGTTCCTACCCCCCAGCCCAAAAGCAAAAATTGGGATGTCTGCTTGTTGAACATGATTGCGATTCCTAAGGCATTTAATGACTAAATTATTTTTCCAGTACTGGGGGGGGGGGGGGGGTGGTGTTCAGATGAAAGACTGAAAAACCAAAAAAGAAGATAAACAATTGTAAAAATAAAACTGGTTATATGTGCCTATTTGATTAGTAATGTTATTCATTTGTGACAGACCTGTCATTTTTTGCTCAGCAGGTTTTGTCTGTCTGTAAAAGGTGCCCTGATTCTCATCTCTGCTGGAGGTTTGTAATCAGAACAAATTATTTTTTGTCTGGATGCATGTAGCAGCATATTAGAATATGAAATAAATCTGTTTGCTTGACATTAATGTGAATAGAAATTGCCTATTCTGGCCTGATTATGCAATAATTCACAAAAGAGGCACTAGTTACATTTTTATAAAGTAAAATGTTCCCTATAAAGAAAACAACTTTAACGATTTAATCAGAATATTTAATCAAAATATCTTCACTAAACATTCTGTTTTATGAATTATAACATTAAAAATAGTGGTTTTAACAATGTGGCTATAGTTTAAATCTGTGTTTAAAATCAATATATATATATTACTATTTTGGTTCCTTTGCACCGGATTTGGATCTCAAGGGTCAGTAAATCATGAGCATTATTATTATTATTATTATTATTATTATTATTATTATTATTGCTATAGCATGTAATAACTCAACTGGTATTAATGTGATGCCTCCTTGAAAAGACCACATCACACACTACCAGCTGTAAGTGTATGGAAATTTTCTCTCTTTATTCTGAACTTTGTTTGGTATTTCCCATATGTTATGATAGATATAATAATAAAATATATTTTCAAAGCTGATATGCTATCGTGAAGAACAACACTGAAAAATACACATTTAATATTAAAATATGGTCAGACACTGAAAAACTTAAATGCACATGTCCTGTGAGCTGTAACACGATAAAAAACAATCCATTCCATGTAAGACTGGTTAATGGACATCACCAGACACAGTGGCTTGAGTTCATTTATTTATTGGGTGTCTTTTTCAGTTAAGACACTATAACACAATAGTATTAGTTAATTATCACAGGTCTGCCAACTGAAGTGCGTTCTGCTATGGATAAAGGTCATTAAAAAAACCAGTGAGTGTTTTACTCCATCTGCTTTGTTTGAGCAGCAATAATGTCGGGATGCCAGTCAAAGGACCCGAGCTGCTGGGTAAAGTAGCTTAGTGTTTTCCCATCTGCTGATGGGTGATTTCAATAATAAAAGACAGAGGAGCATTGTATTATGGGAATATTTATGTAAGTATATGTATTTCTTATGATTATTATGTATGTTCACATCATGTTTTACTCTCATGAAGTCTGAGTATGTTACCCAGGTTTGTATTAATTTAGTAAAAAAATAATTTTTAATTCTTGATAAAATGGTTTCTTCCTGCAACTATGTAAAGAAGTGAGGTGAATCTTTTGGAGAAGAGATGTTTCTAGCTGCTGAAGTGTGATTGTTAGGTGTCCCTGTGATTTGGAATTTAATGCTTGCTAT
>JABJVR010047387.1:0-23821 GCA_025773905.1 Chitala chitala | reverse complement strand
AAATCATCAACTTTTAAATTAAAAAAAAAAAAAAAAAAAAAAAAAAAAAAAAGATTTTTGTCCTCCACACACAAAACTCCGTGCATGCATGTAGATGGAACATGGAAACATCAGAGAAACACTTCCGTAAAATGACTGAGCTCCTGCCCAACCCCAGGCTGGTCACCAGTAGCCAGCACAAGACAGAGGAAATTGCCTCTTCTTGTTCATGCATGGCTTCTCTGCTGGAAACAAAGACCAGTGAAGCGCAGACACTTTCCTCACCAGTAGGGAGAATTATTTGGCATTTGAGAAACGGTGAGACGGCTCGAAAGCCGTGCCACGGCAAAGACAGCCGGGCTTACTTCCACTTCCAGCAGCAAACAATGAATTCTGAAGGTGTTTGCTGAGGAGGGTCGACAAAAGGCACGTGTGCGAAATAAAGACGAGCAGCTCGGAATAGTGGCTCTGCAAGGGCAAAGTCTTTCAGAAAGTGGTGTTCCCTGACACGTCTCTCTTTATGGCTTTTACATTACATAAGACACAATCACGTCTGCAAAAGGGGTGCATAGGTAGAACGGCACAGACTGATGGGAAAACTAAATCAATGGTTACAGAGGCCCAGAAGATGGCAATATTCACTTAGGAAGTCTACTCTGTTATATTGACTCTACTGGGAAGCAAAGCATTGTGTCACGTTAATACTCATTAGCTGTCATTGACAACGAGGGTTACTTAACTCCAACAGTTTGCCTCTGCTGGTGTGGTGCTGGACAATGTGCACTAATAACCAGAATATAATCAGTTCCAGTCCTGACATGAGACTCACTCTTGTGCAATTCTGTGGAAACTTCAACCTCTGTTGGTTCAGCAAAGACTCCTAAAACTTACATCTGAGATGCTTACATCAGTATTGGACAGCCATCGCTAAGCAACAGCAGAAAGCAAATAGACAAACCCTGAGAGTCATAATTGTTGTAACTTCCATTAAACTAAAATATTCCTGCTCCTTCAAACTATCCGGCATATCATGTGACTCAAGAATATTCTTGCCCCAGGTTCTGTTTGATATTTTGCGTGGGTTAATAAAAACATTAGACCTGCCCTCCCCTCTCTTCTGTTTCTGTTCGCTGGGTGTTTGTGTTTCGCAGTACACTTGAGCTGATGGACTGACGAGCTTCCATCGCCAGCGCTAATCATTTTTCCATGCTTTCCGTGTCCCATGACGCGACGCTCCGCTTCCACCAATTCATCAGCCCAAGAACCTAAACATGGGCTGGGTGGCGTCCAGGCTCGTCCTGCGGGTCAGTCAGCCAGCGGGATGAGCGCTGCCAGACTCTGAAAGGGGAGCCAGAGGTTTTTCCAGGGAACACTTTCTCCTACCCTTTACCCCTTCAGCTCTGCTCTTTGCTCAATGTCCATTAAGGGCCTGCTGTCCTTCTGTTGACGGCTCGCAAACCACACACTGGCGACTGTAGGCTGTGAAGTTCTCTATTTACAGCTATTTCCAACCCATGTCCTGTTCCCACTCTTCCACAGCGCTTGCTTGCGAAGCGTGTGCATTTCCACCAATCTCAACTTTGATAGCTCAGTCATTGCTAAGCAGCTTAGCAACTGTGCTGTCTCACACGGGATCCAGAGGACTTTCACATCGCAGTTAGAGTGCTCACTTACTCTGTGCTTTTACATGGTGCACAATGCAATGCCATAGTTCAGAATGGTCACATGACCCCCTCACTCTTAGACCCAGGGAAAGAAGGTCAATAAATGTCAACTCAGCAGAACAAGTTGTCCTGCTATGAAATGGAACATGTATGCACAACATTTTCTAACAGGCAGCATTTCAAGCAGACATTTTTTATTTAATTTATTTTATTTTTTACACTTAACCAAGCGACTGCAGCAACTGGAATACTGTTATGACAAATTCTTTAGGGTTTTTAAACAATCTTTCCAGCCAACGTCCCTTGAGTAACGTACATGCCAAAGGCATAGTGCCTACGGCACGGGGCAGGTCGTCTGTCAGTTGTCCAACCCATCTTTCCACCTCAGTGTAAATTTATTCTGATGGCCCAAGTAAGTGATCTCTGCCAGGCCTGTGCTGCCACACCAGATCCAAGAAAGCACAACCATACAGACCAGCCCTGGCACACAACGAAACGCGTGACACGTCATGACGTACAACTCTTAAAATTTAAGAAGCTTTTTTTTTTTGTCAAACATTTACGTCCAATTAGTTACTGATATGACAGATGCCCTCCACAACAGCAGACGTTGAAAGGTCTCGTATCTCAAATCCAAATGTGACGTGCCAATTAATAAACAGGTTTTATTGTTGCCACACAATTTTGGCAACAAGGTCATCAGCCACAGATCTACGTAAAAGAGGACAATCGTTAGAACAGCGAACGCAGTTACTTACAAATCAAAGACGAGGTAATGGAAGCCCTCTTCTGATATGCTGTCATGAAGTCTCACTGCAAAAGAAAAAGGAAATGATCAGCAGGCACTAATAATGTTCTCTTCTCAATTCCCCACACACACACACACACACACACACACACACACACACAATCATCATGTCATTCACAGGCCTGCACTACACACAGCATCTGCTGGGCGTGACAGGGAAGCCCATTTATTACACAAATCCAATCGACTTTCACTCCTCGAGCTGTCCGGCCCATGAAATTCCCCCATTATTCACTGTAAGAACAGCAGATGGGGCGTCCATCTTTGTAAGAGCGCTGAATAGACACAGCACGAGTTGCCGTACACCGATTTCAGCGTTAAACAGCAGCGTTCCCTTTATAATGCCTGTAGCACTCCCTTTGATCGCCCAACTGAACATAATGTTCAAAAAGGTTTATTTATACAAGAGCAAAAGTTCTGTAAGACATGGGATGGGCTCCCCACCAACTGCCAGTAACTGTCAGATCTTACTTTCTGTTGTTCAAGCTGCCCTCCTCTACAGCCAGTTCTGCTGAAGGCACTCACAGGCACACCTGAGGGGCACACCTGTAAGCCATCAGCCACTTAGCACGCTTCAGAGCACACGGTCCCGTGTGGGAGGGTGAGCACACAATCGCAGGAGGGGTGCCGCAGGCGTTTAACTGTGACGGAGGGCAGCAAAGACACCTGGGCCAGAGTAGTAGAGGTACCGTGGCTGTCTAGATCCTGCATGTGGGTCTGTACACACACACACACACACACACACACACACACACACACACACACACACCTGAACTGCAGGCATGGCCAAAGCTTATAAATCTGAGCAGCATCACTCCAACCTGTCTACCTATGGTCAGATCTCCTGCTCCATGACTCTTCCCTTTAATGGACTTCACTCACCCTTCTCCCTAGTTAATCATGCCTTCATCTGACAGTGACCCTTCTAATTCACAATTCAATTGACTGGCCATAGTTATCAACCAGCAACCAAATGATCCTGAAAACCTGAAACCAATTCTAATGTTCCATATATTTTAGGCATCCACATAACAGGGGAAAAAAAATATATATATATGTATCAACTTCTAGCCATGTCTCTTCTTTAACAAACACGTACTGCATTTGATGTCAAGCACCAGTGATGTTCAGTCTGTTAATGAGTCACAATCGCATTTTTTTAAACTCCCTCCCTGCAGTGAGTTATTGACGTGTTCCGCTCCTTTGCAATCTCGACAAACGTGCTATCTGGCAGATGAGAGTGAAGCGCTGTCTCAGGAGATAACAGGACTCCCTTTGCCTCACGTGTGTACGGTGCGGACGGGTAAACGCTGCCCTCGGAGGGCGAAGGAGAGGGAAACTCAGAGTGGTGAGAGCAAGCTGGAGAGGAGAGAGATAGCAGACGGAAGAGAGAGCGATTACTAAGGAGGGGGGGGGGGAGAATTCCCTCCAAAAGGCTCCCCCTCAGTGTACAGCTCCGCTCTCCAACAGACAGCTGCGTGAGCCCCATAATAATTCGATTACCAAGCAACCTTAAAGCAGCAGGCTCCCCTCCCCACAGCACAGGGGCACGGTCTAATTAAATAATTGTGCACATTGCATCCAAATCAGCGGCCCAAATGTGTCGCAGAGCAAAACCAACACAGAGGGCTCACTCAGAACGGTGACAGGGCAGTAAGGCGTGTTCTCGGGACAAAAGAACATTTCATACAGGTTTCCAGTGTTGTCTGAACACGTTTACTACAGAAGCACATCCTTGGAATATTTTCAGGACAGGCTTTTTCATTTTGGTACCTGGGGGTGAGGGGGCATAACACTGTTTCATATGAACAGCATACACTGACGACAGAGCAGGAATGACTGAGAGCGCAAGTGCTCCTGATGAGGAACAAGACGAGGAACACAAGCTGGGGCACTGGAAAGGTATGGATGGCTTCAACATGAGAATTCCTGCACTGGTACAGGAAAAAAGGGTCCAAGGCCTGCCTCAGGGTTCAGCAACCTGTCTCAGCGTTCAGTGCAATGAGCGCTTCAGCACGTACACAAAACTCAGAGCCCACTGGACGTCAGGCAACCTTAACACAGACAGAGGCGGGGAACACTGCGGTTCTTGAGAAAGCCCACATTTTCTCTACTGTACCTCTGACCTCTAGGAGCTGAATCAGCAACAGAACACAAATGAACAGGTTAATAGGGCCCTGCATTCCTATATAAAAGATGGGGTCCTAGTATCATCGTATGGTTTGTTCCACTCTGTCCGCCTCACCAAAGGCTCAACGGTAGAGTACAGTTTGCGTAGGTGAACCGCTGCCCCCCCCGTGCCTGACTCTCAGCCCTGCTGAGGAGGGTTTGAAGGATCAAACATCGCAGTGATATTTGTTCTCCCTTTAAATGGGAGGGCCCCCTCAGGGGCGGCAGCTTTGTGTTGGTGATGCAGTTGCCCTGGGTGACAGGCCACTCTCTCATCATCCTTCCTGAAAACTGCACAGCACGCTAAAGATCTGCAAAAGGATAGCGCTGGATAAACATTAAATGTAGGCAGACGGTGGACCAATCCACGATCAAGGCTCCTGTGGAACCTCCACATTACCAAAACACATTTCATTCTTGTTTGTATATAAAACCCAAGTGCTCTTCTTTAAAAAAAAAAAAAAAATGCATGAACTTTATTTTTCCTTCCCCTACAGCAAAATCTACGACACTGGTACAGAACAGCAAATGGGAAAGGAACCAATAAGAACAGAAGCAATTTTTACGACTGGAACGGAAGGAAGAACACGCAGCGAATTCACAGGAATCCTGCTTCCGTTTTCCGTGTAACTGGGTCCATGGCTCATTCGTGGCTGAACACTAGTGTACAGAACAGACAACAGGGAAGCAGCCGACAGCTTCAGCCCACCAGGACAACAAGAGCGCTGGGAAAGCTATGCTGAACCGCAGCCCTGACCGCAGGCCAGGTCAACCAACTGCAGACTCTAATGAGAGCAACGTGTGGATCAGCTGTGGCTTGCAGGTGAGCTTGGACCAGAATATTTGAAAGAGCCTGGAGGCTGACTCCAAACCACCTTAGCTCAATGTGGCCGTGTAGTAAACGCTCTCCCCTTCACCTATTTCTACAACACGCCGTAACGAGTCAACACAAAAGCACACTTGTTGCCTGTGAAATCAGTCAGCAAAGGTACCTGTGTTCATTCATTAATCTGATCAGCTGCTTGTTCCAACCTCTCCAGCAACCACCTCCTAAGTAACAGCAGCTGATGCGTGAAATGGGCCATAATCGCAGCGGGGGTGGGGGGGGGGCACCTCGCCACACAGATTCACAGAGGGTGGACAGCCTTCCTGCTCATTAGCACCGTCAACCAGAACGGACCCCGAAACGCCACACGAGAATCGCTGGGCGGAAACAGGGCGCCAGACGCAGTCAGGCTCACGCATCACCCTCGACATGCGCCGAACTTCCCCGCGGTGTCGTCAGCGCATGAATGTGTCTGTATTCCTGGGCCAGGCCGGAATGATTTGCATTGCAAAAACGGCCCGCTGCCCTGCACGTCATCAGATAGTCGAGTGCGGTTTAGCTTTGGGTACGTGCGGCCCTGCGCTGACGTCAGCGGTCAGAGAGGCACTTTCAGCCAGAGTCACCGAGCCAGTGACACCCATCTTCAAACAGTCTGGGCACAGTCCACACATGGTGAGGACAGTGGCACTAACAGTGGTGACTGCAATGTTCTAGCACTAAGCAGTGTTCATTTCCACACTTAGGGGTCCAGGATCACCTGGTGCATGGGCTCCAAACAATTACCCCCAAAACTACAGCACCGACACCATCCAGGAATTGGAAGACTCCCTCATCCAAAGAGCTCTGTCATCATGGCCACCTCATAGCTCTCTACCCTTCTCCCAAAGAGCACACCGACCCCCTTCCACTGACTAGTGCATCTCTCATGCCCTATGGATGCTCCCAGGCTGTGGGCGGAGTTGTACTTACCAATGTTGGGGTGCTTGAGAAGACGGCAAATCCGCGCTTCACGCTCAAGCTTCTGGTGGTCTGCGGAGCAAAGGAATAAAGGTCACAAAGGTGTGGAGAGCTAAACATTCACCTGTGTCACATCTGAAGGTAATAAACATGCCATGTAATATTATTACCACTGCAGATGGTACGGGACAAATTTCATTCAAAATAATGCAGTCGGATTGGGCTTCTTAGACTTTTTAACTGAAGCAGTTCAGATAAAGTACCAGAGTTGTGCAGCAGAGGAATTGTGCGCACATTGGGCTGGGAGAGGCAAGTGTTCGAACGCTTGCAAAGCTCACCCACATTCCTAACGCAAAACACCTCTCTACACTCCAAGCAAGATTCCAGCACACCCTGTACGAGCCACCCCGGTCCGCACCTTCCCTCGTCTTCCCTCCTGCCATACCAATTTCTGTTTCCACTCGCTGGCGCACTGAGACAACCCCCACCTCCAAAACGTGTGATCACAGGCAACGCGCCTGCAGCACGCCCTGCGGTCCAGAGGGGAAGACACAAACAGATGAACAAGAGGCAGTGCCTCTTGGGGGACAGCAGGATTTATCTGCATTAGGCTCTGAAGGAAAACAGAATCCCTGTCAATCTTTTCTTTGATTCCCTCAGAAATGCACAGTCCCCATCTTACTCACAAGAAACAGCAACAGTGTGCTGCAGTTAAGACTGCTTAAGCCCCTCCCCCTCAGACATACAACCAGAACAGCCCCGCCTCTCACAGCTCAGCCTGGACATCCCTCATTCCCACCTCAGGGGCTCCACTCGTAACACGGCCCCGTGTTTTGGGACCCCCCTGTCACTGTCGCTGCTGTCGAATGCACCTTTACACCGGTGTTCAGTTCCTGGATATTTGCTGACGTCATCAGATGCTCTTATGCAGACTCTTCATCCCCACTTGTGTCCAGATCGAGCATGAAACTTGAACAAGAACAGCACGTGGAGCCAAGAGGCTCAGTGAGATTCTTACAGCGCTCCCACAGCTCCCCCAGTGTCATATACTTAATTCCGGAACAATCCCATTAACCTCTGTATGTGTCCCAGACAACTGGCAATGTCCTCATTAATTGTGAGAACATCCCTGTGCTTAAGGGTGATTGTCATGAAGACAGAACCTGTCAGATTAAGTCTATGGGCATAAACTGGAAAGGCGGCCTGGTGGCTCAGTAGGTAGAACATCAGGCTGGGGTGCAATAGTCTCCCGGTTCAAATCCCAGCCCAGCCACCAAGTGCGTCCTTGAGCAAGACACCCGGTGCCACCTCATTGTAACACATATGCGAAATGTTGGAAGTTGCTTTGGATAAAAGCGTCTGTGAACTACCCCTTGCCAACGCTTCAGACAACAGAAAGAGCAGAGTAAAACAGAACAAGGAATCATTCTAAAAAAATAAGTTCCATTCTTCTGATTTATCCCTTACATTTTCTCAGAAGTTCACAGGAGCCCCACTTAACGCAGTAGCAGCACGAACCTTACGGTGGAAAACGCCGGAGCTTCCAGCACACGGAGCCATAAGGAATGGGTTCTTGGACTAATCAGAAAGGCTCCCATAACCCCAATGCACGAGACTCATCTAAATGCACCTACTGCATCAAAAATCAATGGGTGCGTTTTGCTTACCGGCCGTCCGGCCTGGCAGCAGAGGACGTTTCTCGGATAATTTACAGTGAATGTATTGGCCTGCGGCACTCCTTTAATATTTGATAGCTAATATTAGCATAGCGCATAATGTGGAGCCAGTGTGGCAATAGGGGAGTTGGAAGTAGAGGGGCAGCGCTCAAAGGTCAGGCCGGTGTGGTGGGATACGAATAAAACATGGAGAGAGGCAGGAAGGTAGCAGCAGATTTGGCTGCCCTTGGTCTCACTGTATGCAGCTAATGGTCATTTGTGGCGGCAAAAGAAAACTCTAAAGTGCAGCTTCGCAATGGTTTACAGAGGGAGATGAGACAAGTCTGATCAAAGGAATGTTTTTTTTTGAGGAGGGGGGTGTACATGCTAGGCTATGGTTACTGCAGAATATGCTAGCGGGCACGGTAGAATTTGGTGGTCACCGTGGAATTCATTTTGGGCCAGGCTGCCTCCCCCCACCCCCCCACCTTCTTGCTCAGCACTTTGCAGTTCCAACCCTTTGAACATCCAAGCCACATTAGGAAAACAGAGGAAAGTCACGCCAAAGTGAAACTGGAAAAGCAGCCGTTTTAGCGCACACACTGACGTGCAAAATACAGCGTTAGCATCAAAAATTTAAACCGTGCCCTCGTCTGAGGGTGATCCGGTATTCATTGATATTTCTAAACAATGCACACTGAAGACAAACAAGAAAATTAGGAAGAACATTATTTCAACTTTTCAAGTGTTTTGGATGCAAAAAACTAAACTTAGTTGAATTCTCCGCAAGACACAGAAAGCCACTGGTGTGCGGTGGAGAACAATTAAGAGTTGGGCTGGGCCAATGCCAGGGAGTAGAGAAGCTGGTGGGACCTCAGCTAGAACATGGGGTTCCGTACATGATGCTGGGAAGAACTTGGATCGGTGGTCTCTTCTCTGTTAAACTGGGAGAGAGCACGGAGGGGAATGGTCACTGATGACACTAAGAAGGTGTACACCTTTATCAATTTCCCACACCTTGTCAAAGGAAGGTGGAAACACAGGATCACTGACCAGCCTGGTTAGTTTGGGAACAGGGACCTTCCAGCAGTTCGAGGGCTTTAATGCTCTTCTCTGAATTAGAACAATCTGAATATGAACATGGAACATTTGAGCAGGCCTGGTTTTCCATATGCTTGTTATTATTCCCCCTTCAGCCAATGAAATAAGTACATCCAGCACCATGTCCCAGCTCCCTCCAATCAGACGTATTCTTACAGAGGTCAGGGCATGGCCGCCGGGCAGATTCAGGAAAAGCCCCAATGGTCTTGCTCACATTTTCCCCATCTCATCCACAAACCCGCACAGAATGCCCCTCATTTGTGACACTACAGAATTAGCACACACTCTTATCCGTCTCATGAAGGCGAGATGCTGCTGTGCAGGTACACAGCCACCAGGTCTAGGAGACCTAAGGCACACCAAGGAGCTGACAGGAAAGCAAGGTGTCTCACTCCTAGCACCGTTCATTAGATATGGACCTCCATGACCTAGTATTAGGGGCTGGACCCGCTCCATCAGCACACAGAACTGGGTCTTTCCAGACGTTAATGGAGACGTACCTCTGCGTTTGTGACAGCACCAGACGTGGAGGGAGACAGCAGCATGCACGCACATGCACACAAAACCCTCATTTAAAAATACATGGGAAAATTACTTGGACAGACACATATGGTCGGTTTGGTACCCTCCCTCCCCCAAAGTTTCTGGTGTCTTCTTTTCAAGACTCAAGAGGCTTCATCATTTAATATGTAACTGACCTATTTCAACGTCGCCCCTAATGAGAAACAAAATGGTTTGAGATTTTAAAAATGGGGCGTCTATTTTAAATGTCAACCTCGCCACGTTATTCACTCGAAAGAAATGTAGTTCATTTGGCACCTTCGCGTGGATGCTATTTTCAACCCAACTGTGGAAAAAGCGGATTTTTAGTAAAAGGTGGGGTAAAACCAAAGATTTGTCTTCCCATTGTATATCTGTATAAACATCTGTTTTTCAGCTGTTTGCATAGACTTTCATTACTAACAGCAATAAATTAATCCACGAACCTTTGATATAATCTACCCTATTCAGGTCGTAGTAATCCACATCTTGAGCCAAGAAACATAATCATGTCAGGCAGAGACAGGACACTCGCCGAGTTTACGTGCGCGCACACTTTTTTGGAATGTGGAACAGAGAACGGATCACTTGGAGACAAGGTCACCTACAAAGGGCTCACACGAAGCGGCAGAGAAACCTACTGACTGCAATCTTCAAAGCCCTCATAACAGCAAGGAGAATAACGCTAAACGCATTTGAGACCGAATCACATCCTTCACACGTAAAGTATTACATCGCACAAGTATGAGATCTTTGCTCTTCATATCTCACCGTTTATTTCACATTACGAAGGGTTTCTCCATGCATATGAAAAAAAAAAAAAGTGATAACAAAGGCCTGGTGCAAGAGAAAAGCTGGCACAATTATTTTTTCCCCCCTCAGTATTGTGCTTACTCTGTCACTGTTGGGCCACAGGATGGAAGTTCAGGAAGAAACATGCAGTAAAACACTTAGTGCAGTCACAGCTTTAGGCCCAAGAAACTTTCCCAGCATTCTAGTCCCATTAAAAGAAGGAAACAATCCCTTTCAAGACCAGTGGTACACAAAACTATTTCAAAAAAAAAAACATCAAAATCCTAACCAAAAAAACCCACCCCAAAAAAAAAAAAAAAAAAAAAAAAAAAACAAATATCCTACTTAATGCAAACACTTTCCACAGTTAGGATTTCTTTTACAGCTTGGCCTTCTACTTCATGTCGACTTTTCTTAGAAGTTTATAGACTTATTGATGGCTGTGGAAAACTAACGGCCTCTTTTCAGCTGCCCAGGTAGAGTGCCCGACACGTACATAAATCGTGAGCCTGAAGGAATACACCACCTAGTTACAAATGTTGTGCGTCTCCAATTTGGCAGAACACTGCTGCGGGTTTTCCAGCCCAAGATTTGCTTTACAAAAGGGCATTTTCTGCAGGACGGGCATCACTGCTCGTGGGCCTGCGATAACTCCATTCATGAATGTTCAAAACACTCGTTCGCAGCCAGAAGACGAGAACAGATGCTCAGCTGTCACTAGTGAAACAGAAAGCCCATTTCTGAATTTACAAAGGACCCGAAGACTTGGCAGAGCTCTTTGAACAGAAGGTGCTGTATTTTAACTAACAACTATAGAGCAACAAAAACCAACTTGTATCATGGACACCAGTTCCTACCGCAGTGTTGCTTTCATTAGCTAGGCAGAGAGAATTTTAATGCATACTTTATTTCTGGGAATAGCTTATTAAAGGATGACAAAAACAAAATATAATCGTACTGGCTGGGGGGGGGGGTTCCTGAGAGGAGCAATTTATGGTCTCTTTTAAAAGCATGTCTTTACAGAAGCAGGACCCAGTTCTGTCAAGGGTGAATGTAGGGTTATTCTGGATGCTGCAATCACCACACATTATAATATGGATTAAAAACCCCCATCAGTTGTTAAGTTGTGCACTATCCAATGTGCAAAGGCAGACAAGGGGTCATAAACAGGGACTCATTACTAAACCTACAGTTCACACTACTGACAACCCAGCAACATGCACAGTGGCACTTGGAGAATAAAATCCCTGCAAAACAAGCATAAGCCCCAGGCTTGGTAATTGACAAATGAACAAATGCTGCAGTGACAAAGTCTGCTGTTCCCTATGAACTGCAATAACACAGTCTCAGCTCTGATGAGGTGTAAAAAGGCCAGAGCAAAATAGCGAGACAACACAGCCTTCCAGAGTGCTTGCAAGCCCAACGAACAAAGCACTGACATGGAATCAGTGGTTTTGCATAGCATTTGCAACATACAAACTATGTGACAAAACCACAGGGTGAGACTGATAGTACCTGGCCACAGAAAAAGCTGGAACACAGAGTACACCGACAGACAGAACAATATCTGGCCCACCATTAAGCAACACGCCGGCATCTTTCTTACACATCTTAATCCGGTCCTCCTCTAGCTCTACAGCTTAATTAATTCTTCTGAAACACGTCTCACAGAGTATAGGTTTGGAACAACAATGGAGGTGGTTTGAATGACATTCCCTTATCACTTCTAAGCAAGCACAAGTAGTGACAGGGTTTGGTGCATGAAAAATTTCTGATCACACAGCTATAGGCATCCCAGAGGATGCATTACATTTAGCCTTCCATATCAACAACTTCAGCTAAATACCTATTTGTGCATACTAATAAAATATTAATATTAAAAGAAACTTTGAAAATTTGTAACATAGTAAATTCAGCATAATGTACAAAGTGAAGTAATACAAATGCATCTACTAACGGTAGTAATGATTAAAGCTTGTTCCCTTGTCTTTTTGGGTTTGTAACCGTTACGGCTGACAACTGGGTTCTCGTGATAAACAGAGAAATAAAAGCAAAATTTAAATAAAGTTGCTTTTGGAGCTCATGAGTCGGCCAGCACTACGACGGCAGCCCAGAGAGACGCTGAGCATCCCAGAATCTCTGAACATTCGTTCAGCCCCGCTGCGGTGTTCTGAAGCGACAGGTACCATAGCGCCCAGTCCCCTGAGACGGACACAAAGAGGGAGACGGCGCTCACCAGAGAGCGTACATAAGACATGGGAACGACAAAAGTGGGGCCAACAAAACAGCAGGAGAAACCAAAGAGAGGTGCAAACCCAGGAAGGAAAGAAACAGAGATGAGAGTGGAGCGCCAAACAACCGCGGAGAGAGTAAAAGGGTCAAGTGGCCCGTGAGAGGCAAACAGATGGAGAGAGACGGGGATGGGGAAACAGGCAAGGAAGAGGAACCGAGGAAGGGAAGAGCCTGAGGATCCCGCGGGTACTCAAAGACAGGCAACGGTCGGGTTTAAAATAGCGCAGGCAGGAATAGGGAAACGTGGGCGTGTGCTGAAGTGACAGGGACTGGAAATAAAACGGTGCAGAAATCACAGCGCACAGGCAACACAGCCGGGGGAGGCCTCAGCAATCAGCCAAGCTGCAGGGGGCACACGCCATCCGAACGCCGGCGTCTGTGTGCGAGCAGCCTTTTACTGCTTTTCGCCTCTCTGTCGCGGGAAGAGAAAGCAATGTTGAGGCGGTTCAACTTACATTAGAGAGACGGTAAAGGGGTGTCAGTTTGAAAACGCGTATATGCATTTGCAGGGATACGGCTGGGATGATTCATTTGTGGCCTGTCTGGCATTTATCTTCCTACTCTGCCTTCTCCCTGTGGTGGAGCTGATGTTGGATACATTCTCTTGGGGTATCTGTCTGGGGGTGTGCCTTCACCTGGTAGACAGACACAGTTATGCACAAACACCATACCAAGATACAGTCTTCATGATTATCTCACTGGCTCCACAAATTTCTCGCTCTCTTGTCTGTCAGTCAGTCAGTCTCTCTCCTCTATCGCCTGTCAGTCTGTCTGTCTGTTAGTCAGTCAAACCCAGAGCCCATGAGTGGAATAGCGATGCGAGAGAGATGCTGCAGGCCTGCGGTAAAGATGAAGCAGTTGCGACCAGCCACTGCCTGCTCCTTTGGAAGCCAAATTTCGCAGCCAGACCTAATGGGCGGCGTCCACGCTGTGTGTGGAGCGTCAGATTACTCTGCACTACGGGCTCACATGAGGCACCGCAGCACCAGCAGATCCAAAAGACCGCGACGGCCTCCCACTCGAAGCAATTAAAGCGACAGACAGATGTGCGGGCGCTGGGTCATTCATCATCCTGACCTCTGGCACACACTTGTTATTTGTCCAACTGTACAGGCCCTCAAAGTGCTTGCTACAGTGTGTCAGAAGAGGTGCAAAAAAGTGCAAAGACAACAAGCTCTAAATCAGGCAGCCCTATGCTACCCACAACACACTCCATTTCTGTGCACGTTCTAGTGTTAAACGTTGCAAAAACGCAAAGCGATGTTCAGCAGAGAGGCACACAACGGGCTGCTGGCTGTAACATCCGCCTCTGGGTTTCAGTGGCTCAGGCTGGGTCCGCCTCTGGCTTTCAGTGGCTTAGGCTGGGTCCGCCTCTTGGTCTTCCTGACCATGCTGACCAAAACCACCCAGAGTAGAAACCACGAGCCACCAGATCACCGTCCACACCGTGGGCTGACCAACAGCACAACCATCATTCCTTCACATGTACTGATTAAATGTCTACCTGCAAAACCTCTACAGGGTTTTGACGGGCCAGTCATGGCCGCAAGGCAAGGCACACCCTAGACTAGGCGCAAGCCTATCACAGAGTTCTCTCTACCTCTCTCCACACACACAAATTCAGACTGTCTACTCTGTCACAGCCACCATCGATGACCAAATGAAATGGATGATCAGAATGTCCTACAGGCATTTTGGTAATAAGGGCACCAGAGTTCTTCAAGCGCAGAAGAAACTGTGGAGTTGACAAGACCTAAGCAGACATGTTCCCATTCTTCAGAAGCCATTAACAATATAACTGCAACAAAAAATTAGCCAGCTGGGCCTAGTTAATCTTGCCTTGTCATTTTAACAGGGAGGCGGATGACCGGCCGTCAGAAAATGCTGGGCCTGGTCTACAAGCTTCAGGCCTGGTTAATGACAGGTCCAATTAACCTTTGGGTTAACCCCAAGCCATTACCAGCCTTCAAGACGCACATGATGAACACAGAAAGACGCACGGATGAACACAGAAAAACAGATTCCTATGACTAGCGTAGTACGGCGCTTGTGAAAAGCTCTTTGCCCAAATGATTATTATGGATGGGATAATGACATCCTTCAGTAACCGAAATCCCAGCAGTCCCCAGGCCAACCTACTCACTTTTATCACACCAGCCATTTCAGGAGCAGCACTGAGCCTGCAACTCTCCCCCACCACACACACACGAAAGTATACACTGTTGGAATCGGCTGGTGATGGAGCAGGCAACCACTGTTTTTTTTTTTTTTTTTTTTTTTTCCTCTTACACAATTTCGGAAGGGAAGGCATGGTGGGGTGGTAAAAAAAAAAAAAAAAAAAAAAGTGAAAAAAAACTATGATTTGACATTTGATTTGTTATTCTAGAGCTCCGAGAGCAAAGCACACAGACAGACACAGCAGATAAGTCTTTCAAATGTACCACGTCCGACAAAGGGAACCCACCTGCTGAGGGAGGAAGTGAGGGAGGCTTGGATTTACCAGGGCAGAGAACATACGTGGATCAATGCAATTATAAAGCATACCCAAATAAACATGACAGAAAGCTCATCAAACGTGTACACTGTCTCATGTAGAAATCACTTCATTATAGAACACAAGCACTGATACTGAGGATTGCTAAATTACTATTATTACCAATCAAATAATCAAGTCATCCAATTATGCCACGAGGGTGGCTATTCAGCACTCGTTTGGCAGGTCACTACATGCAGGCAACCCTGGACAGGCCTTGCGGGCAATTCCAGGTGGCTCTGCCTTACAACCAGCACATCTCGCTGTATTACTGCCATTTCACACAAATGCAGCTCCCGCGTTACACACCGAAGGATCCATCTGGTATCCAAAAAAGGCTGGCTACTCAGGAGGATGAGCGCGTCACCCAGTGAGAAGAATGGTGCTGGCGCTGGGAGAGGGTCGCCTCCCATCGAGGTCTGATTAAAGGCATCAGCATAGGTGCCCACTGGGCACAGGCAGGCGAGCCACCAGTATATGCTAGACCAGCCCAGTCAAGTCTGATGCATGCACCACGCTTGGCCCTTTACCAAGGCTGGACTGGGGTGCCCTGGCTATCTGAGGCGGTGTTAATGGAGACACAAACGTGGGACCAGCCGAACGCAAGCGCCAGCCCCTCACGCTGAGCCGGCAGAGCCGTCCAAGTGGATAGAAGCAGAAGGCAGTTCAGTCAGGACTCCCGGTCACCGGGATTGGGCCGAGCAGACCGAGCTTGCGGCCCGGTCGCCGGGATTGGGCCACGTGCACGGAGCTTCGCGGCCCGTTCGCTAGAGAGGTGGACTGTGTTCGTTTACTGTAACCCACCCTCTCCAGAATAAGTGCTGCTCAGCTGTACGAATGGGACAAACTGGCTTTGGAGAAAATGGCGTTGGCCAAGAAAGACCATGTGTGACGCCCGTACTCGACTGTTCCTCTGCCACCACCTCTCTTTCGTCCTCACCCTCGCCTGCAATAATTTTCTCTGTTCCCCTTGCTGTGAGCGAGGTCTTTATCACCTCTTTTTGTCAGAACCACCCTCAGACTGGCTCTTTAAAACACTCTTTATCCAAGCTATTTTAGGCCCCTACCAGTGATAAGTGCAGCAGAACTGAGATGGCTGGTGACAGGAGCATCTGAGTGGGGGAGAGAGAGACTGAACCCACCCACCTGTTCTCCACGACCTCTAAACCACACACCTGTGCCTGCCGTGTTCAGCACTAACACTGGAACAACACAAAGACACACAGCATCAACACACAAACCTCAGTATTTACCAGGCTATGGATCACAGTGTTTCACATCAGCCAGGCTGCATTACACAAATACATTCACAGTCAATACAACACAGTAAAAACCCTCTTGGAAGTTTCACTAATTTATATAATTGTGGGACATGACACAGACTTACTCCACGCATTTTACTTGGGTTTACCAACAAACGTTCTTCTTATTGGCCCACGTGAAGCAAAGAGCATCGCAACCTATCAATTCCAATGTACAACGTCATGATCCACCACCATATAACGTCTGTAACATGCCAAACACAAGAAGGAGGCTATAGATAAAAGCACAACTACATTTGCAAAACTGGAATTACAGAGACGCATCAAAAACCAGGCTCAAATTTTCACCACCACTCGACACATCACAAGTCTGCCGTAACTATTTCAACATTACAAGACCCCATGAAACATGGAAAAATGAGGATAGGGGAACATTGCAAGCTACAGTAACAGTTTAATAATGCAACGTGGTCAGATCGGGTCAGATCGGCGGCAGCGAGGGAAACTTGAGCCAGCTGACTGAGGTTAGAGTTAAGGAACTTTTTGGACCGAAGGCAGAGCGACCCTCAAATCAGAGGGGATACACAACAACAGAAGCCTGCAGATGGCAAGCACAGACATGCGTCAGTAAATCGCTGCATTTACAGGAGCGCATTCTTGGCCTGGACACCTTGTACTTAATGCAGCAAGACCCTCAGGCAGAAGGCCCTCGAACTGAGTGCATTTCAGACACAGTATCTGCAGAGGATTTTCTTATGATCTTCCACCACAATAAGAGCTGCAAATCCACAAACACAAAAACTGTAAAATTAAAAAAATAATAAAAAAAAAAAAAAAAAATTTTTCTAAGTAATCTATTTATATCATACAACGAGCTTCAGACCGACCCATTATCGACCCCGCCAAGGGTTCGACCGGTCCTGAACAGAACATTCCAGCACCTCCACGCATCCTTTGCGGTAGGCACTCTCAGTCAAGAGCACGGCTTGTTTTTGGTGAAGGGTTGGCAGTGCGTGCAGCATTTCCCGGAGTCTGCGGAGACCACAGGACCCATCTCCGTAGCAACCCTGTCAGAGGATATCCCCTACCAATAACAGAAGCATGTCACGTACCGCATCCCCCCCCCTCCTACCACTTCACTGGCGGATTGGGTGCACTGCAGAGCATAGCAGCTGCAAGTGCAAACCTGTACGGCGAAACACCCCCGAGCACGTGAGCGTCGTCAGGCAGCAGGAGAGCGCGGCTTACTGCAGAGCCGCGCACACGGCAGCGCAGCGCGAGACAAACACGGGTCTGCAGCTGGGCACACAAGTCGTTTGTGCAAATAGGCTGTGCAAAAACAAATACAACAACTCAACAGCAGACGCTTTTCTTTTGTCATAGGGTCCTTTGCAATTCCTGTGCATATGCCTTTAGTGAAAGTCCTGTGCCTGGAAGCCCCCCAACCCACCCCCACGCATGACCACATGAGCCTGTGTGGCAGGAGACGTGCGCCCTGCAAATCTGCACATTAATTTCCTTTTCCTGTTGCGTTCGGGGGCACAGTTTTCTCTTTCCTGCTCGGCCAAAGGGCTGACGGCACCACAGGTCGTCTCCTTGCCTCGCCTCAGCCATGGAGGCAGCATCGCTAACGGATGCTAGGTATGTATTACCGGGAAAACCCAAGCCGAGCGCCACACACGTGGTGACGCCCTGCCAGAGTTCCGCACTCCATGGTGTCTCAACCGCTCGCATTTCATAGCAATCATGACAAGGATAAGGGGCCCTTAGCAAGCTCTTCCAACAATAGTCACGGCGCGAAACATGTCCCCCCCCCCCACTACCATCTACAGCATTTCAATTAAAATGCACTCAAGTGGTGGTCCCTCCTGCTGTTACTCGCTGGTCATCCCACTAAATCGGGTTATTCTGCTCCGACAGGCCGTGTCAATCTACGACGAACAAAAACAACCGAGCCAAAAGTTCAGTCTCTGCTACTGACTCAGGCATGTTGTTCACTGAGCAGAACACACACACACACACACGCTCATTCATGCACAGGCAGACACACCCGGAGATACTAGACGGTTGTTTTCAAGACAGACCAAACAAGTTTTACAATAGAGAGAATTCATACCGCAAGATAGAAAGCACCAGTTTGATAAAAGGAAGACTGCAATCCTTTGCCCAGTCAGATTAAGTTAGATATACTTTCCCAAAATCCTCTGCAGCAGCATGTCCTCAGAGGCATATTTCAAAGGCACAGGTAACCTGTCAATCAGCTGATCTGTTGTCTAGCAACCCCTTCTGCCAATTATATTTGCCTGGGCCTTCCTCATACTATTTCATTAGTCACTGCAGTGAAACAACTTTTGCATGCAAATGTTCTTTTGTCACACGGTCTTTAACTATTGAAATCAGCAACAAGAAAGACTAAAGCTAAAATTTTAAACATAATGCGTGTATTGAATAATTAAATGCATATTTTCTAATATTCGGGTCAGCTCCATGTAGATCACAATTAATAAAAAGCAGGACAAAACTGTTTCTAGAATGGAAAAAAGGGATAAAAGATTTCAGCTGTGACCGGCTATATTTAAAAAATGAAAGATTTAAATCAGGTTATGTTGCTATCACGCAGCAGATTTGATGCAATTCATTTTTATGGCCTTTAAATAAATCAGTTGCATAAAATTTTAAGTAATTTCTGTTGGGCATTTATGTAGCCATTCACTGGCAAACAAATGAAAGCAGATGACTGCCACAGGCAGGGCAACGCCAAGAGCCGCTAATTAACGTAACCGACAAGGGGCGACGGAGTTACCCGTGTCGCAGCACAACCTTTAGCGGACGTACTTCAGTAAACACAGGCATGCACAGAACACACATTCGTTAGCAGCAGTTAGACAGAACGTTTTGGTGGAAATAACTGACTAAAGGTCTGTGACAACTCCAAGGCGGGGCTGGTCCCAGGGCAAAACAGGGGTTTAAAATTCCCTCTTGAAGTTGAAAGTGGACAGTTTAGAATCCCGCTAAACCGCAGAGCATGGGGCGGGGCTTTGGCACGATGAAAACGTGTTCATTTCCAATGGACTGCTTACAAGGATCCTAAATGGTGTGAAGGCTGGAGCTCAAAAAGTGGGGCCTTGTAACTCCAGCCTCGCCACACCATGGGGTGGTGCCTACCAACAGGACACATCCAGGTCAGTTCTCATGCTCACAGCGGCTTCACAAAGCACACTGAATCAAAGACACTTATCCCAAGTGCTCAATACAGCCAAACCCTTAAGCATCTAGCAATTATGCACAGAGACATTATATGGCTTACTATCTATTATCTGTTACTACTTATCTGTTAACGTAATGTGTAATACCGTCATTACATTCTAAATGACCTACATGGCACAGTCCTCCTTCAGTTGAGGTAACTCTCTACAGCACAACACCAAGGTGGGGCTTGACTGCAGACCAGCACCTCCCTACTTCTGGAGGTCCATCTCCAAGGCACATTAAATTATTATTTGGTCTCGTCTCAGAACTGACATCGGAGCCAGGACAGCGTCATTCAGTCCCCAGGGGAATGATCCCGCTGTTGTGCTCTGGACAACAAACGCTACCCCGATGTTGAAAGGGTCAAGAGCCTCAAGACAATCGCCTCATCTGGATGGGATTGTGTAGCTGTAGACTAACACTAGGAAAAAAGGAAGAGTGGACTGAATTTTGGTAGAAATAGTCTGTTTTCTTCTGCACGCGTGCAGACGTCATAACATAAAATAGACACGCACACACATGTGCAAGGAGACTAGGACTTGCACCATTCCACACCCAAACCAGCTGTAATGAGACCGTTCCCACAGGACTGCGTTTCACCAAAGTCATGACAGGCTGACATGTATCC
Organism: Chitala chitala; assembly: GCA_025773905.1. Classification (NCBI taxonomy): domain Eukaryota; kingdom Metazoa; phylum Chordata; class Actinopteri; order Osteoglossiformes; family Notopteridae; genus Chitala; species Chitala chitala. The sequence goes on along the minus strand of JABJVR010047387.1, from coordinate 3,366 downwards.
CGTCCCTAAAGGGTAGCGACAAAGTGAAAGCTTGGGCTGCCAAAAGTAGATGAAAGACCCGTCCCCTGCCACTCTTCCTCCTTATCATCATCACAGGTAAACTCCGATCTGAGGACTAGGTGTGACACAAAGGAATAGAGGAACCATCACAGCAAGAGTCAAATGAAAAAGGCTGCTGACAAAGCAGGGCAGACTCTTAAAGTGGCTCCATCTCAAAGGTATCCTCCCGAAGGACTCCCACCCTGCTTTCCACTCAGTTTGTGCACCTGTCAATTCACCTATAAATGGAGAGGGTGTCACGTCAGGTCAGGACCGACTCAGAGGTTGGCTTTTAACTTCTACAGTCCGCCACGTTCTGTTTCTCGAGTGCAGGAACAGTGTCTGGTAGAACTTTTAGAGACCGGCCTGGCGCCTGCTGCTTCCAGCCATTCGGAAAGTTCCAGGAACTAATAAGAAAACCCCTCCGCTGATGGAGACCTGCGGTCAGCGGCGAGCGCGTCAGAGGCTGCAGAGGAAGGAATAATACCCCTCTGCAGAAGTACAAAGAGGCGGCGTAATCCAACCATCTGGAGCTCAGGGCCTGAGTGCAGCAGGAGGTCGTGGACGCACATGCAAAGCATGGGTCCCAGATTACACACCACTAATCCAAGACAGTGTGCTGAAAATGGTGTGTGTACCTTAAAAGGATGTGCCTCAACAGGCATGAGTGTTTTAAAAACAGTGGTGACAATGTTCAGTATTTGCTGTCATTTCTGTGTTCTCAGTTATGGTGGGAGTGGTCATGTGCTTGCTTGTCACGTGCTTCTACGCGTGTACCTGTACACACACTTCTCAGCGTCACAAACAGCCACTGTGTTCTCTCTGCGCCACGGACCAGAACACCCTGAGGAAAATGACTTTTTGAGATCGCACTGAGATCACAGAGATAATCGATAAGGACAAACTCCTTGTTACGCAGGAGTCAATAAACCATTAGCCTCCTTGTTTTCTGTAAAATTCTATTTATTTCCAATAATTAAAACAAAATTCCCCCCCATCAATCAACACTTCACAGATTCCACTTTTAAGGTAATTACGGAAAGACATACGCCCTCAAATTTACACAGGAACAGAACCAATGCTGTATACCTCCCCAATACGCAAGCATGATTCAAATTATAAATATATATATATGCACACATTTAACCATGCAGACACAGCTATTTTCACAAATCTTATTAAATCCTAAGGAAATCCAATTACTAGTCCATTAATCGATTCCAAAATTTTAGCAAAACAAAAAACTTTATTCGTCCATAAAGACCCATTTTACACATTAACTGACAATATCTAGTGCGTAATTCATCACCTTTGGACTGACATACTAATCAGCCAATCAGAGAGTGACACGGCATCGCGTTCTCCACTAGCGTAGCAGCAGGGATGAGTAGGTCACAGCATTCAGACCACCGTCACACTCGTGTACTCACACTGTTAGCATTCGCAGTCACACTTACAGACCACTATAAACAGAGGTGAAACGCTCGGTTGAAGTCTGCACAATGCTGACAGCACAGGTTACTTAACCTTCTGTAAAAACACACAGCTGTGAACTGGTCACACTTACCCTTTCAAATTTAGTGACAGGATTTGATCACAACTACATCTACTCGCATCTCAGTAGCAGGGTTTTAACGGTCTCAAAAAGAACGGAGCACAAAAGCCATCTGAGCAGGCTTAGACTCTTCAACTCTCAGATGGGCAAAGCTTTATTGGAGACGAGGAGAGCAACAGAGTGAACAGGTCCAGACACACAGAGGAAGAGAGAGACACAGACATCTTCACTGAGGACAGTGACATTGCTTCAGCCCCCAAATATTTTAAGTCCAGCTCCAAATATTTTCGCCTTGAAAAAGGAGGGCTTTCGTAGCAAAGCAACAAGAGAAACCGTGTAGCAGAACGAAACTTTACTTGCACTCAGCGTCCAAGGAAGTAGGAGTGGGACTAATTAAACACCCCAAATATGGCTGGAAGACACGCACCCAAACACCATGAAACGGTCTGGTTGGAAAAACCCATATAGCCTTCCGGGCTATTTCAAGGTAAACTCCCCGGCTAGACAAGTTATGGTTTCGTCGCTCCCTCGGTTCAGTTCGTTTCAAACAGGCTTCACCAAAACGACCATAAGAAGAAGCCAGATTACTGTCAAAATATGTCTGTGTTTTGGCAAAGAAACAAAAACAGCAATAACAGACTTAATATAGGGATAACCACACGTGTAATTGAAATATATACAAATTTAAATTGGGGGGGGGAAGAGAGAGAGAGAGAGAGAGAGAGAGAGAGAGAGAGAGAGAGAGAGAGAGAGAATATTTATTTACTATAAAGGTAGACAGAAATCCCCCCCCAAACCTACTGATGCTGACCATACTACAAAAGAAAAACAAAAGACAAGCCCCGGGCAAACCTGACTTAGCTCCTGATCTTCTCAATAGCTAGGAACACCCCTGACTGAGAAAATCTGCTATTAAAACAGTGAGGGCACATTTTAATGTTGACCGAGTAGAAGCACAAGTAATGTAATGAACTTCTCCTTAACGTTCTACCTCATTGTGGTCGAACCCAAAAGCAGCAGTGGAGCACAGTCCAAGGTCCACTCTGTGGCCTTACGGGAAACTGGGTCATTCAGCAAAGCCGCGGACTGTCAAAACATGCCACGATTTCGTAATGCGAGCACATAATTGAAACTGTGACCTTCCTGCAACCTTCATCCGCAGCCATCTGAGTTCTCTTTCCCCCCGAATTGTAATTTTGCGGCAGATTCCTCCGTTTCCAGGAATCAGCGCAGTTTGCAACCCGCCCCTACAAACCGGGTCTCAGACCTCCGCCCCACCTGCCCCAATTTGCTCCTCACTATGCTGGATTTTTGCCTGTACTTTGGCCAAACACCAACCTGAAGTCTTTACAGTTGTTTGGTAAAGGATGCCACATTTTAACCACATGGACCAACATGATGTGTGCGCAGGTTTCACAGAAATACATCGGTAAGCTCAGAATGAGCTGATGGAGATAAGACACCTTTTGTGAGATGCTGATAAGACAGTCATCTGTTGTTGGAAGTTATTGACTATCAGAAGAGTTTTTACTATTTCCAATCCACCAGCAGGTGGGGGAAGGTGATACACAGGACAGCCAATTGGTACAGTCAGCACCATAACCAAATGCAGCTTACTGAGATTTACGTGAACAGATTAAGCGACTCCCAAGCGACCACTTGTTTTCATTTTAACTGTTTCCTCTGCGATTTCACTCCTATACTGATTTCAACAGTAAGTTCTGGTGACCTATGGCTGCCCGTTTCCATTAACTATATCTCATTGTTCCCTA
>JABJVR010047386.1:0-23540 GCA_025773905.1 Chitala chitala | reverse complement strand
GTGTGGCTGTGACAGGAGAGGGCACAGCAGTATAGCTGTGACAGGAGATGGCAGGACAGTGTGGCTGTGACAGGAGAGGGCACAGCAGTATAGCTGTGACAGGAGATGGCAGGACAGTGTGGCTGTGACAGGAGATGACAGTACAGTGTAGGCATGCCAGGGCAGGGCAGAACAATTCAGGTGTGACGAGATGACAAGACAATATATCTGTGAGAGGAATGACATGGCAGTGTAGCAGTGACAGGCCACACAATCATGCCAGCTCACATCTTCAATTTACAGGCTTTTTTTAAAAAAATGTGTTTTAAGCATGTGTTTATACCTACAGAATAAAACCATTCTGACTACTTACTTCTAGATTTGTTTCAAGCTTTGTTGTCAGTATTGATAAATTTAGAATCTGTTATACTATAAATTTTATAGCTGACCCTCCTTGAAAAGATGAATGGAGACAGGCTAGGGAATGTTATGACAGCATCTGTTAATGCCACCCCAATCCCTAAACAGTGGATTAATTTAATCTGAATAACCATAGTTGCTACTGTCGTCTCTTAATGTTGCATTAACACACAGATACGTGAAAATTACTGTTAGCTGACCACATCTGCTAACAGTGTTAGAGTAATAAAATGTTCAATGAAAATTTATTTCTGGTTTTAGTTTTATTTTTAAAAAGGTAATAAATTAACATTATTTTAAAATTTTATAAAATGGGGTTGGATCTTGACATTGCTGTGAGGCAATGTCTGTACTGGGTTCATATACTCTTTTGCTGTGAATATTCAGAACACCATGAGCATCCGGTCCAGGTTTGAAATGGGATGCCTGAACCTCACTAGTCCTGTGAAATGGACCTGCCTTCCGAGGCCAACTGACAATATCAGCACAGTCATTACATGAATGGTTTACGCACTGTTTGTACACTGTGGAAGCCTCGTCTTCGTTCACGAGAGACTGCTGCGGTTCAGACTACATCAGACTACAGCGTGGAGGCGTTCTCAGTTTTACACACACGACACCAGCTCATTACATGTATACCTTATAGTGATCCTGCATTATAGGTAGCTATGTGTAATACAGTTGCAAGAATATCAACTGGCTACAACATACCTGGGTTCTGAGAAAAGTAACTAAGCATGTGGATGTTGTTGGGGATTCATAAGAAAAATAAGGCTCACATGAGCTCCTTACATTTGTTTTCCAATCCCAACCTCTTTTCAAGTCCCTTTGTAAGGGGTCTGCTACTGTGAAGATGAAATAACTGACAAATCTCAATACTGCCAAAGCTGAAGTCACAATATGCCTTCAGCTAGTGAAATGATGCATATTTCATCACTAAAGTACTCCCAGTCTCAGTTGTGGAATGACATAGTTCAGATTCAGCATAAGATCTGAATTGCTGGATGCACTCTGAGGTTAGGAGCATCACTTTATCTTGTGAACCTTGAGAATGTTAAGTGGCTAAACTAAGTGTTTAACTACATTATACTCTTGTATTCTTTTTCTTGTTTCAGTAAAGAAATTATTCAGCAAATGACAAAATGCATGCAGCCTAATATGGTGAATTTATCAAGTATTGCTTGTAATTACGTTTTGCACACTTTATTGTGTTGTAAACCTGATCATCACTGAATAAAATTGACATTTTGCCCATTCAGGTGGCACGGTGGTTAGCACTGTTGCCTCAAACCTCCAAGCCTGGAGTTTGATTCCAGCCCTAGGAGTTTGCATGTTCTCCCTTGGCTTAATGGGCTTTCTCTGGGCTCTCTGGTTTCTTCCTACAGTCTAAAGACATGTGGGTTAGGTTGACTGGTGTCTCCAAATCACCAGTAGTGTGTGTTTGGGTGTGCGTGCGCTCTGTGGTGGGTTGGCGCCCTGCCCTGGGTGTCCCCTGGCCTGTGTTCTGGGATGGTCTCTAGGCTTCCTGTGACTCTTTGCAGGATTAAGTGGTTAAAAAGATGACTGACTGATTTTGTCCATTCATTTACAGTCAATAACTCATAATGACAAAGTGAAAACTTTTTTTAAAGTATTTAAAAATTCACAAAAAAACTAAGTTTTGTTACCCTCTGTAGTCACGTTGGAAATAATACTTAAACTCTTTTTTGGTCATATTATCAACATCTGTGAATCTATTACTTATGAATGACATCCACATTTCCATTGTCAACCACTGCTAACAGTAACATCTGATGATTTCAAACAGGTCCTTTTCTGGGGACTCACCTGCACTAAACGCTGCCAAGTTTCATTTTCGACTGCAACCATTGGATAATGACACTACAAAAACATCTGACTGCGATGGATCAGCATTTCATTGTTTTTCAGCACTAGGGTGTGTGGGCCTGCTTTAGAACATGGGAAGCTGTGAAAAAAGTTGCCATGACTGGAATCGTGTCTAAGTCACCCGCTCTGGGAAACCAGTCATAACCCAGGGCGGTGAAGTGGGTAAGGAGCGTGGCTGGCGTGTCTGATTTTGACTAAGCAGTTTTCATCTTTCCTGGGTAGACACACAAACACACACACACACACACCACAGCAATGTGTTACCATTAACTGCAGATATGTGAAAATGAGCTGAAGAAAAATGCTAATGTTAATGCTTCCTTCAAAAGTGATTGAGTTCACCCCATAGGCTAATTTAACTGCCACTCAAGATGTGATTACATGTATTAAAATTGTATCACACAAAAGGTACTCTTGGTGTGTTTCACATGAATACTAGGGCATAAGAATGGTTTCATGGTCAAATCACATGAATTTAAATTATAATGTTTGTTCTGCAATTAACATTTTCTTTTATTATAACTTGTATTATAATTCCAATGTCTGAAGTATTTCACCCATATTACTTCTCCCCACACACATATAGGCAAGTTGACTTAAATGGTAAACTACGTAATCCCAGGTATGAGTGTTTGCCTGACCTAGCAGTTCTCCCAAGGCTCAAACACACCTTCCTAAATAAAAATAAAACTCTGCTTTCAATATATCCAACAGTTTATCAGTTAAGTGGGCTTAGGAAGTCATGGAGGACCCTTAAAAATGATTTGTTCATTGAAGTTAAGAAACTAATGTGACAATTTGTATGCATTTTTAAATAATTCCAATGCACATAATTAAGTAAATTATATGAGTTTTTTTTTTTAGTTAAACTACCCTTAAATAATAAAGTACAGTCAATACCCAAAAGTGGGTTCAGGAGCTTCAAATGAATACAAGTTAATATTTGCAGACCTGCAAGTATTACAGCAGAATGTGCAATATATTATTCACTGTCTGTGCATGATAAAGAAGGTAAAAAAATAGAGAGAGAGAGAAAATTGCACTTTCAAGCTTAAGCAAATAATGTTGGCTGTACCCCTTGGGGTAAACTGATACGTGAACCTGGTGGGAGTGGCTGTGTCCTGGTCACTAGTTCCTTGGAGTTCTTACGATACCCATTGTTTCATAAAACTGGGATCTTTCTATATTTTAAAATCTGCATATTGTGGTCATTGCGAGATAATACTAAACTAGTACAGCATGTCTGTTCTATTTTTAAAATATACTTGTATAATTATGCAAATCTTAAATGTTTATTAATCGGTCTCAACAAAGATAAAGACAGTATGGATTATAACCACAAGTGATCAAAACAGGAGATTTTTCCATACTCAGGTCTCAGAAAATAGACTTTTAGTACTCTAAATGCTTTGAATATAGACTATGAGAATATAGAATACCTATAAACATATGGAAGTACCCCCCCTTCTGATGGCTGTAGGTAACTAAGTTAGTCTAAATTGAAATGACTCAAAAACATGAAAAACATAAAAATGGTACAGTATTAAAACAAATTAATGAACTCTTTTCTTAAAGACGTTTAAATTCAAGACACCTCTCTCTGGAATTCCTAACGCATTATTTGAACATTGAAAACAACAAAATCGTTGTTTGCTTGTGGGGTGTTGATTTTGGAAAACAGAACATCAGTCAGAGGATTTTTATGTTCACTATATTCTGGTTACAAAACAGCCAGAAAAGCTGCGTTTAAAATTAAAAATAATTACATTAATGTCAGTTACTCGAACTGTCTATAGATACAAGACGTTGCACATGTTCTATGAAACTTTTAAATTTAAGTTGAAACTGCATAACCGGAGTACTGAAAAACACGAGCCACATTCTAAATTGATACCAAGGATCCAGGCAAACCCCCTGGAGATATGGCTAGGTAGGACACAAAAAGCAAAATCGTCGCAAAATCATATTTACTGGAAGTGGTAGGACAGGTGTCGATAATGGTTTACTTCTCTCTGAAAGCGGTATTATAGGGCTGCTTGGAGATACAAAAACAGGTGAGGTGTGGGAGAACGTTTCTTGCCCTGAGGATCTTTCCCCACCCGCTCTGGGTGATAATTAAATAAATAAAAGATGGTCCAGTCTCCTCGCGAGCTTGGTCCCCTTTCATGCATGGCTGCCAATGATGGTCTGCTGGGTGACATCTTTTATTGGCACGGCACAGACACAGAGCTTGTGCCAAGCGCAGTTGCCTCGATTCTCAGAGCTAACACGGCCTCTGGATAAAAGCTTGCAAAATGCCTCGTGCACGTACAGAAAGTTAGAAATGTTAGGCTGGAACGAGGAAGTGGAGTGGAGAGGGGAGGGACCGAGGCTACAGTTCCATAGCGCTACGGCAGCTCTGCGAACTTCGGCACATGGAGCGGGGGAGAGTTGGAAGAGCTTCATATTGCAAACTCAAGGAATAGCAGGTAGAGTACGATTCATGATGCTTTTCTCATCTGACACCACGAGTAATATAGTCTTTTTTGCAGTGTGGATCAGTCTAAACGGAAAAGCTAACTATTTAAAAGAACCCCTTGCGGAACGGAAAATACATGTCCTTAAGTTATAAGCAGGTGCACTGAGCGGGACTCAGATCCAGTGAGACAAGTGTATATAGTGGCAAAAATGTCATGCTGGCATAATACTCGATAATAAAAAAAATAAAAGTCGATATAAATGTGTTTAATCAACGCTGGGAATATACCGTATTATTGATTTTTGAAAGATATTCAGGTTGGTCATCCAAAATATTTAAAGAATTCCTTCCTCATATTCCTAAATTGCTATTTTAGAATTAACAAAGGCAAAACGCTCCTGTGCTTCCAAAGTTCAACATATTTCATTTATTAGAACACATACTCTCCAAAAAAGTAATTAATTTACGATGGAAAATCCGCTTGGCTGCAGTGAAAAATAAGTTCCTTTCGCTTTCGAATGAGCGGGACACCTGTTGAATCCGAATACGAGCGCATCCCGCCTCCGCGTTATATTTAGTGGTCATTTTATAGTTATAAAAACGTTTTAAATTATTTCAAAAGTGTGAAACATTTCAAAGGTATATAATCTTTATTCCTGACGAGACGATATAAACTGAAAGGTAGAACTGTCTTTACTTAATAAATAAATAAAAATCAGAATTCTGTTATCCTTAACCTTATTTTATTTGAATTGTGTTCTCGAAAATGGTTTATTTGCTAAACATGGAACCTTTTTCGATATTAAGCATATTTGAATATCTGCTATCATAAATGTATATAAGATGCATGTGATTAAAAGAAAAAAAACTGAATTTTACATATACAATATATTAAACAGCCAGGTCAGATTTACTCCAAGCAGAATATATTAAACTGATGGAGTATCGCATTTGATCTGATTACATTAGTTATTCGATTCGTTTGGCATTAATTCATGTTGTTTTACCTTTTAATTGTCTCGGGATTTAAAAGGATTCCAGGATACAGTCTCTCCTGTGCTCGTCTTTGGAAATATTTTTTTCCATTATTTTAATTTTTAAAACATCAGTATGAACAACAGCTTTGTGTTATAGATAATTTTCTTTAGTTATAGATGCTGCTCACACAGAGACGGACTAAATTCTTATTCTCTTGCTCCAGAGCAATTTAACGTGGTTCACTCAGTAATTCTGTCACTACAATTTGTGGGCAGGGCATTTAAAGAAAACATGTTTCTCAGTTTTTTTTTATGTCCAACCTGGGCTACATTTAAAAATAGCCCGGCACCATTTAATATACTTTTTCCTTGAGATAAATTAATTTTAATGCTGTCTACAACGCTTGGTAATCGGAAGTAAAAATAAGCCTTGCTGCAGTGCAAACTTTGTGAGTTTTGGACGAGTTACACCAATTACAATTTACTTCTTTGGCTATTTACTGTTGTACGCTTTGAAAAAATAAACAACTAATACCTGATGAAACGACGCTGTACAAGATTACTTATGTACGTACTACACTGCAGAAGAAGAGAGAATGTTTAACATTAAATTTCGTTGTGAAATTCCTATACGGAAGTTGTGTCCACATTAGATAAAAAACTGATCACTTTTATTAACAAACTGAATTGATTGTTTAACTGACATTAAGCTGGGATTTTACAATAATGTAATTATTTAAACGTTATGTTTTTGTTTAATTTATATAGGGTATAAAAAGAAACTACGCAAAAACTTCTAACTTGCCGACATAGAACATGCTTTACGCCTTTTATTTTGAATGTATTTACATTTTTATACTGTTTATAACTAAAAAAAAAAACATTTTAAAATCGTACTAATTTACGCAATTTGATACATTGTTAAAATCCAGTTGTTATTGTTTATTATTAAAATTTTACTGAATTTTTGAAAACCGTCATATTTACTTCCCCTGACAGTTACAATTCAAATTATATAAAATCTTACGTTAGAATAGTTTATTTTAAAAGGTTGGAGACCCCTGTTTACCTCATTGTAATGCACTTGCTTTTCTTGTATTGTTCTAATCTGTCTAAACGAGTAATATAGCAAAAGAGATGGAGATAAAGTAGGAAACACTTTATGCAGATACATCAGCATACAGAGCAGCTCGAGGCAGTTACTGAAATGTCTCCACGTAGCAACTGCGCAGTGAGGTGTGTCCGATGCAAATGCCTTCGCTTTAGGAAACCCCCATTTTAATCGGCTATTTCCACTACACCATTGAAACCTGCTTTCCTCAAAGCTGTAGATAGAAATGCGTAATGAAAAACAACTGCACCAATTTTCAAATAATCTCAGACCGAAATAAATAAATAAACAAACTCGCAAACCCACATAAGTCTATGTTAATCTGTATTTGCAAATAGTTAAACGGACCTTTGCCTACGTTCGCTCCAAGTAACAGTGGGCATGGCAATGTGTGCTCCCCCTCCCAGCTTGCTGCCAGAACGTTTAAAACAGCGAAATCAGAATGTGAAACTTCATGCCTATAAAGCACTTCGGAGAAAAAAAAAGTATGTTCAGTTCCTGTAACCAAACGCAGTGTGTTTGTCACCTCACAGACCAGAAGCCATTCTGCACACTGCTCTTGCGTCTGAACGCGTCCTCCGTACCTCTTGTTCCCACTAGCCTGTTTGTGCCTTTGTCTTTTTAACGGCCCTGTTGCCACTTTCTTGCACCCAGCCTGACCCTTTTTTTGTTGACACCCCACTCAGCACATATAACCCCTCCACCCCACATATACCAGCACCCCAGAGGTGGGCCTGGAGAGTTTGCTTGCAAACCCACAGCCCTCTTCCTGCCTTTGAGCTTGGAGAGTGTGCGTGCTGGGGCTCTTTCCTGTCAGGCTGGAATTCCCCAGTGGCCTGAGATACATTCGCTGTTGAAAGAGGTGACCAACATGGTAGCCACGCAGAAAGGTCTGGGTGGCCTTCCTTAGTGGCTCCCACAGGCTTACCTGTTCAAAAATATTCTAACCTCAGATGTGGCTGTTTGCAAAATGGCACACACACGTATTCAGGACAATGGGTACAGTGATTAGATATGTCACACGTCAGTGCAGCAGGCCTGATCATCATCCCTGCATTCAGATGAGAGCATGCTGAATTACGTCTGTGCTCCCAACAAGGCTCAGCTAAACCAGGTCATTTCCAAGTGCAAGAAACAAGGACCCTTTTTTATCTGCAGGTCCAGAAGGGCCCTTTGCAAATTTATATGGTTAAGCCATGAACAGGAAACATGGTTCCATAGGTTGGTGTATGTCCATATGAACAGATTGTAAAGGCTAAGGAAGAACAGAACAAGAGTTATTGAGGAGATACGGTGGAGTTATTGAGGAGATATGGAGGCAGGTTGGGGCTCAACAGGAGCATAGAACATAGTACTGCAGATGTGTGCACAGGGCTGTAGTTAGCTGAGGCTCTCAAGAGAACTACAGTGATGGACGATGGTTATAGTGTGGGTAGGGCTATAGCGGAGTAAGTTTATCAAGTAAGCGATATCATCATGGGAATAAAGAAGGCAGTATTCTGCCAGTCAGAAGAAAGAAACATTGTACCAGACTGAGGCTGTCAAGCAGATGAATTTCTGATGCAGTTACTGAGTAAATGTCAAAGTAGGTAAGAATAGGTGAGTTTAGTACTTCTCAGCCAGCTGGACAAATCAAGATTGTTGCTCACCTTTCTCTGGAAAATGGTTGCAAACATTTCAAGTGCAAAGGAAAGTACTGATTAGGGTTTGCTTCTGAGAATTCACTTGTAAAAGAAGATTACCATTTTGATTTTTTGTCTTCAGATGGAACCATAAAAGGCAAATGTACTCTACTCTACTGTCTAGGAGCAGTAGTGTAGTCTGGTGTGACACATGAAACATAGAAATGCAGAGTCCCCTAACAGAAGATCATCTTGTCCAGCTCTTGTCCAAATCTCTTTTTACGTTGCATTGCCCCTTTTCAGGACAGGGCCCCCTGAGTGAGCTACCCTTGACACCCCTACCAGGTACACTCAACAAGTCTGCACACGTAGCACAGTTTCCCAGCCTAAGATCAAGGCTGTGCATGTCAGCAATACAGTAAGAGAATGTGCATGGCCAATGTCACTATGAGGGCATTTGGTGTGATTGGGCCTTCCCCTTCCACCAGCCAGATGATCAACAACAGAGATAAAGGTCCGCTAGCCTTCTCTGTAATGCGTCGCTCCAGATGCTTGAGGCCAGGGTGGGGCTTGCTCTCCCATTCTTCTGCATGGCTATGCTCTCAGTGGCACCACGCCCCCCCCTACCTCTAGGTCTATGGGCAAACTTCTCAGGCCACCCTCGGAGGAAGGCCACAGCAGAAGAGAGCAGGTCCTCTTCCCGCAGTTTGTTCCAGATCCGCGGAACCATCTGTCAGTGAAACAGGAAGGCCTGGGTTCCCCATCTCCCCTGGGCCTGGCATGCTATTTCAGGGAGCTTCACTTCTCCCTACGCGGCACAGCAGCTCACGGGGACGTCTTGGAGCTGCTGCACACATGGCCCATCTGCCATGGGCCCCGGTGCTTTATTCGGGGGGGCGGTTGCCGGGGGGTGTGTGGGTGGGTGTGTGTTGGTGTGTGGGGGTGGGGGTGTGGGGGGGGGGGGGGGGGGGCAACATTTGAAGCGCCTGGGCGGCGGCCTGCGCTGAATTGCCTCTTCTTACATTACACAAAGTTTGTCACCCCTCCTTCCCACATCCTGCTGTCAGTCACTTTCTCTCCCTTTGTCTCTCCAGCTGCTCACAGTGGCAGTGGATGGACTACACTGTGCATCGATGCATGCTCAGTGAATTAGCACCGACATGAGCTCAGAACTGCAGGGGGGAGGCTGGGGGGAAGATGACAGCACCGGCCACTGTGACCCAAGGGCCAGTTAATTTTCTGCTTAATTTTGCGGTAGTCAGTTTGCATTTTTGGATCATTACGCCGTTGGAAATTAACAATAAATAACAAATGTGGTGTGTGGTGCCCCCCTTTCAAGCCCACTGTGGTCAGGCCACCGCTCTGTCAGTCCCATAATGAAAATGTCTGTGTCTCCATATGAGGCGTGTTGGAGGACACAGGGGTCCACCCGTGTCTCCGTTGTGGTGGTGGGTGATGGGATAGTGGTCGATAGAGACAGCTTCTTTAATCAGTAGGCCTGTCCTCACCCTGGCTCTGGTGGCATCTATGCCTGATTACATGCCAAGATACACTTCCTTCTGTTCCCCCTCCCTGCAGAGTACCTTCACCGAATGGAGACAGAGGAAGCCCGCGACATGTCCCAGATGTCAGGTGAGATGCAGACGCAGTATCCATGTGTACCAGGAGGGGGAGGGCGTGTCAGTGGGAGTGCAACTGCTGGATGTAGGTGAGAGTGTGCGTGCGTGTTACACTATGGGTGTGTGAGGCAAGTGAGCTCACACCACAGGTTCTCAGCAATCAGTCAGGGAGGAGCCGCCACCAAGTCAGCGCACAGGAGAAGCCATGTTTAGCAGCGGAACCACACATAGCCAGTAAAGCAGAAGGAAAGAGCAAGGGAAGACAGTTTTAAACCAGAGGAGACTTCATGGTCACAGTGGGGTCACGCAAACCACAGTCTAATGGACCAGACAAATTATGCACTCAGTTTTTTCACTTCAGTTATATTTGTAAATTTTAAGCAAAATATGTTCTCATCAATAAGTAGCACCACTAAAAATCTAGAAATAAAAAAGCTTCCAGTGTTTATCCTTGATGTTAGGCAAAAAACCCTTACCCACCAGGAACCACTTTTACACAAATATTATAGTATATAACAATGTTTAAAACAATAAACTTGATGAACATTTGAAATGGGTTGTCACTGAACTTTAGCTTTTGTCTTCCTATGTTCTGTAATGTGAACGCGTGCAGAAGGATAGCTGGGACCAGGGAGAAGGGAAAGGCTTGTATTTTTTTTGTACATGGAAAAATTAAAACAGAAAAAGGCTTGTCTTTAGAAAATGTAATCCTGTTTTTGGGATGGGAGGTTTAATTTGTGTTTTGTTTCCCAGGCAGAGACAGCCCACCTGCTAACGAGGCATTGGATGATGGTGACGAGCCCATGCCTGTACCAGAAGACCTGTCAGCCAGCACAGGGCAGCAGCAGGCGAACCGGGGTGACAAGCCACTTGGTGAGTCGTGTCCCACACGCTGCCTCTTACTTGCAGCACACTCGCTCAAACCACAGCACATTGCAGCCTAGGGCACACCTCACCTGCCATCTCCCCTGTGTGTCCCTGTGGCCCCTCCCTTTGTGGAAACATGACCTGCCACATCAGCAGTCAGCTCACCTGCCATTCAAGTCTCCACCGAGGTCGCACCATAGCACCAACGCAGCCACTGTTTCAGCCATGTTGTCCGTGTGACAGAGCAGCGCCCCCTGGGCTGCTTGGCTTTTGCCGCGTGCTACGAGGTGCAGCTTCCACAATCAGTCGATGCGTACCCGCACACTCTTTAAGGATATGCTTATTGCAAGACAGTGGTTGACGCTGGTTTTGTTAACTGGTTTACTCAGTCACTGTTTTTTTTAAGCCTAAGGTTTTTCTTTTTTTCAGAATTTTTCTCAAAATGTTTATTCGGGAATGTCCTTACTTAACTGAATTTATAAGTTAATGTTGTTTTGCGGTTATTATTGGTCAGTATTATAACGCATACAAACAAATTTTGTAACTTTGCAGTTTTACAAAAATATGTGCTCTTAGACTTCAAAGTGATCCTGAAGTAAATTTATTTGTCGTGTGTCCTGAGCTTTCTTTATCAGGACTTTATCAGGACAGTGTCATGAATGGGTAATCCATAAGAGCCAATTCCCAATGACTTCGTCTAATTGATCGTTTTCTTCCTAATTATCATGTCCTTCGTCGTTTTTTCCTCCACGCAAACTTGGCACAATACAGTGTGCATTGCAGCATCTGTGTGGCTTTAATGTCAATATCGTGATACAAAAAATTGTTCTCCAGTTGGTACAACAGTGGTGTTTAAGACATCTTTTCTGAGATCATGTTTGTCTCCAGTGTTGCAATGGTCTCTTTGATCGCACTTCCTGCCGCAAAAGTAGAACAAGCAGAAAAAAAGAACACAGATAAAGATACACGCTGAGAAGAAAAGTCTTGGATTTGGAGAAGATGACAGCGATAGCGCTGCCATCAGTTTTACAGAAAAGCAGCCCTCTTGCGTGCTTCCTGTGGCAAGTCAGCGGAGCACATAACTAGTAAGAAAAAACGCTGTTAAGATCCTCAGTTAAATCCTGCGCAATCCATAGCCAGGCGACTCTCACCTGCTGATACCGTTATTTACTGAACATTGACAGTCACGCACCGAGACATATTATCAAGAGACCTAGGGTTGAGAAAGCTGCTAATTACGTTTTTCATAAAATATTACGTCGAAACAGGTGTGTAGACCAGTAATAAAAACTATTTTGTTCCGATTAAAAGGACATGCGCATAATGATAAATTACACATCTGTACAACGTGTTTTGTTTAATATCAGATTTTGTGAATGATTAATTTTTTTATTAATGTGGAATGTATACAAGGTAAACAGTTTGAAAGTAATATGTTTAATACTACGGATTACGAACTATTCCGTCGAAACAGTAAGACCTTAAATCCACTTCGAACTATTTGCTTTTGTAATGTAATCATATAAGTGTTGTATGACCAACATAATAATAATAATAATAATAATAATAATAATAATAATAATAATAACAACTTTTTAAACAGTTTTTGGGTAATTGTATTGTGATGGACAATTCGCGTATCATGCTGTTTCTAAATATATTTCACAGCTATATACTATTATATAAAATAAACTTTTTTTTAAGTTTTACAACATTCCGAACTGTTAAAGAAATTCGCTGTAGTTTTTCATAACTAGTCGAACCTAAAAAACTGCTTCTGTGAAAAGGAACTTGAGGCTGAAGGCTGTCCAGGAGACACGGATTAGCTGCCAGTCCTACAGGGAGCAGTATTTAGGAAGGTTTGGGCGGAATTGAGCTGATCAGGTGGCATTATTTAAATTGTTGTTCCGTGGTATTCTGTATGTTCTTTCTGCAAATACATTTTAGCTTAAAGTTATTCATTGTTCAGAGTTTATCTTCTCTTACATGACTAATACACACACACGTGCGCGCGCCCGCCCGCACAGAATTTGGTAATGATATTTAAATTTGAATAGCCTCAACATTTAACAAAGACAACGAAAAAATTCCTGAAACTGGTTGCGAAGAACATTTTCATCATGATTTCACACGCTATCCTGTTTAACATAGGATGCGGGCACGCAGAGGAACAAGCAACTGTCAGTTTAAATTTTATTAATTGATTCCAAGTATGTAGCAAAATTCTGTAACTACGGCTCAAAATGGTTATGTCCAATCGCGGACAGTTATTGAAACGAATAATGTTTAGGGAGCGGAACTGGAAACGAGTCTGCTGTTGTGCTTTTTCATATTTCCTGTTTGTGTATGTTCAGATAGGGTTTTGCTCCTGCCTTGGAAGATCTAAGGTCTAAGACGTGGGTTGCATGCAGTTCATCAGTTTTGTTTGTGGATTAAAAAAATTAATACCTACACCTTTTTGGAATCGTCCATGTGACACTGGAACCTTAGTGCACAATAGCAGTTTGCCTGACTATATTGCGGTGCTTATGTTCTTCTCATGTAAAACTTGCCACAAGGATTTGGAAAGTATTGCATCATCAGTCAGTATTAATTTATGTAACTATAAAATGACTGCACATTCAAAAATATGATTAAATAAACAGTCATGGAATTGTTGACACCATGAGTGCAAAATAAAAATGATGTTTTGTTATACCAACAAAAGTTAAACAGAAAAATGTACACAAACTGCACGTGTTGCACTGTAGTTAGCCTGGTGGGTGTATGGCCATGTATGTGTGTGTGTGTGTGTGTGTGTGTGTGTGTGTGTTCATGGCTCCATCCAGGAGTTCAGGTGCAAATTGTGTGTGGTATGCATTGCATGTGTAGGTGAATAAGTAGGGCTTCCCTCTGTGATGCAGCTGGTGTGTGTGCATGTGTGTGTCTAGCCTCCCACCCATCTTGTGTTGGTGTTGTCATTGCACTCTGGGCTGTCTTCCTCAGGCTCTTATCTCCAGGGTGGTGAAATTCGCTGACGGACACTTAGGAAACTCTTGCACATCCTATTTCAGCTTCCTCTCCAGTGTTGTTGCTGTGTTTTTGGTCTCGCTTTGGCTGCAGAGTCTGCCTCAGTCTGTGGGTGTGATTCCACAGAGACAGCCCCTTTGACACATGCTGAACAGCGGTGTAACTTGCCACAAATTGTGCCCCTGCCACTGAAGTACAATGGTAAAGAATAAGAATTCAGGTACTGCTCCTGTGGTACTAAGACCCCAGTTTTTCCAATGGAATTTCCTGAACAGTGGGCTGCCTGGCAGGTGTGTGCTGTATTGGCTGACTGTTAGGCAGTTGCCTTCACTGTTTGCTCTGTCTACATCCTCCCCCACCTCACTCCCCTTCCCCCCTCCACCACCACCACACTGCCGCCCGCACCAGCCCTCCCAGAACCTGGGAGGGTGGCTGTCCTCGCTGCACTCCAGTGCCACCATGCAGGAGCTTCGTCTGCAGCAGGCTAACCACCAAACTTTCCGTTTGAGTGTCGCGCCCGGCCCGTGCCGCAGGCCGTTAGGCCCACGTGCTCCACAGCTGTGCCGAGTCAAAGTGAGATTGTCAGGAATGGCAGATGCTACAGCCGAGCGGGCGAACTGAGCAGTGACTAAACGAGAGTGTTGCTCATACAGAAAATCCATGCAGCCCGCGACTGTGTTTCCAGTAAGCGGGAGCACTGAGTGTCAGTCCCCAATAGCGCAATGCTGGATCACAGCAGCCAGTCAACCTGTCACCAAGAGGCCATTCAGATCAGGCTTTTCAACCAGCTAGTACCGAAAACTAAGCAACATTTACCAGCTTTTAATGCCGACACACTGGCAGGCAGTATTCACTGCTACTCAGCTCCTGCAACACGACGACACTGCGAATTTCAGCAGCTCCATAAACTTTCAGAACATCAAACAGTATCTTTGGTTAAGATTCACAAATTGACGTGCACTGCTACATTTTCAGTTTTGATTAATTTTTAAAGTTTTGATTAAATTTTCCCATGCTCTCAATGGTCCACATATTTAACTCAGGATGAATGTGTAAAAAGTTATTTAAAAGCTAAGTAAGAGGGAGGTGCTCATTGTGGTTCATCAGAGCGAACAGCAGGTGGGCAGCCAGCTTTAACCAAGAGTATGACTCTTTGAGGAAATGTGGTACTTGTGTTTTTCCAATTGTGTCAGTTAGTGCCTGGGTTACATTTATCTATGGGCTGATTCAGGAGACAGGACAGGGTGCTTCTCAGTAGACACACATTACACTTCTGTAAGTATTCTGTCCATAGAAAGTGGGTTAACTGTCAGACCGTCAGTAGACGTGTACATGTACGGATGTTAGTTGAACGTCAGTTGATGTGTGCTCGGTCTTTATGTGTTCACTCTGCTCCACTTTCAGCACAGCTGACGTTGCTGCTGTAGAGAAGTGGTTCTGTGCTTCTCAACAGAGAAGAGATTTTAAATAGAAGAGCACAGTCTACTCTCTGGATTTGGGTGTGTGCTGTTTGAGTGTGGTTTGACTAAGTGTGTGCATGCGAGTATGCATGTGTGCTACTGCGTGGTTTGACTAAGTGTGTGTGTTTGTGTGTGTGTGTGTGCGCTGCAGAGCCTGCAGATATAATCGCCAGCGTAGGAGGAAGTGACTGTTTTATCTGTCTGCACAGATACGCTGATAACCCCAAATGCACTGGGGGAGCTGAAGTCACTGCTCAGGGTCTCAGAGTCCATCGGCCTGTCACTGTTCTCTGCAGGGACATGGAGCTTGAGCAACTCTGCAGAAGCCATGGCTTTCAGCAGCATCAGGCCAATCCTCTTAAAGCTTGTGTCTTCTCATATGTCCTAGCTGAACTTTTGACAAGGTCATGTGAAGTTCGAGCTCCTGTTTTAGTCAAGAAGCCAAAACTGATTTCGGCATCCATTTTTGAAGTTTTGGCAAATGTGAACAGATTATGGAACACTGGTTTGAGAATGTAATCATAACTTAAGCATTAATACATACCAAAATTAGACTGGTTTGTGTCCCACTCTAGGCCCAACTCTGGCAACCTTAGAATGATCATTTTTCTGAATTTCTCTGGGAAATGAAGGTGGATTTTGATAAGAACATCACCCAAGTAACAACATCTGAAATGTCAAAGAGTAGGGATGATTGTTTAAACATCTTTAGTGGCCAGTTATCCTTTTACATGGAAAATGTAATTTGTCTGAGCAGGGCTGAGAGCTACTCTGTCATTCACTCACACCAGTGTCTTCACAGGGAATGAGTCACACCAGTGTCCTCACAGTGAATGAGTCAGAGTTACTCTGTGAATCACTCACACCAGTGTCTTCATAGGGAATGAGTCACAGCACTGTCCTTACAGGGAATCATGCTCAGCTACTCCTAAAGACCCCTCACTCCAGTATCCTCACAGGGAATTACTAATTGTTAGTCTTCAAATCACTCACAGCAACACACAATCCATCTGACGAGTTAATTCAATTAAAATATTATGTGAATGTTTCACCCCTGTGGTGGGTTGGCACCCTGCCCTGGGTGTCCCCTGCCCTGCGCCCTATGTGTTCTGGGATGGGTTCCAGGCTCCCCGTGACCCTTCATAGGATAAGCGGTTTAGAAGATGACTGACTGTTTCACCCATGCTTCACACAGATACGCTAAAGTGTACCTTCCAGCAGCAACAATCACTTATAACAGAGTAGCCTCATATTTAAGCACTCAAATACAGAGTTGGTGTGGAGTGTCCTGAAGGGCTCTGAAGCACTGTCACAGTCATGCTCCTGGCTCTGTGAAAGCACACATGACAAGGTCACAGCACCGCCTCCCAGGGCTGGGGCCAGTTCAGAGCGTGCACTTCAAGTTCCCAAAAATGTGCAATGCGTACTAAAAAAAAAACTTAAAAGTGTGGAAGAGAGCACTCTCCTTTTAGACATGTTTTCTGTTAATCTGAACGTTCCTTATCGAAGACTGGCGCTCTCAGAACCGCATTGATAAAGTGTCGCATCTGCGTGGTTTTGCTTGCGCTCTGCTATGCAGCTCAGCTCACAGTCTTATTTTTAGCTTGTGAGAGCCAGAGTGCACAAACAGGAACCTTCAACCTGCCCTTTTACTTCCAGCCTGGCTCACTTTGTGTCAACAGCCAACGCAAATACCAGTTGGACTATTATTTTTTTTGTTGCTGTTTTTTTTTTCATTTTTATACCTATGTCTGACTAATTATGCATGAATCCAATCACAAACGTCATTTAGGAAAACTTACACTTTTTACTAGAGACACCATAGTGGACTGGAAGCATAGGGAAAGTCTAAGGGCTTGAAAAGGGCCTCTAAATTTACAACATATCATACCATCTGAACAAAACAAAATATCTTCCTTGGGGCCCAAAATATCTATCAGTGGCCCTGCTTCCTACACTGACTCTACTGAGTAGTATTTATGCAGGTTCAGCAGTCCTCAATATGTCTGCAAAGTTACTAGTGACAGAAATCTCAAAACGCATTCCCCTTACTTCAGCAGTGCTAAAGTGAGTTTTACTTACTCCAGTAATCTCCAGTCACGCTGCAGGAAAGCTCAGTAAGACACGTCTTGCTTGCCCCATGTTGTTTTTATTATTGTTCCTATGTGAGAACATTCACATGTGATTCCCGTAACTGGTAAAGTAGGATGTGTGAGAATCGGTCACATAAAGCAAAACCTCTTCTTCCCATGAGGGAACGTTCCTCAGTTTAGTCACAACTTCCCCATGTTCCTCCCGAGATGCAGTTCAGCAGTACTGGTTCCCTCTTCCCCGGTACAGCTCTGCCCTGCTGGGCTCCATACAGCCGTGTGCCAGCCACCCCCACCCCCCACTGCTGGATCACTACTTCAGTTTTGACCTCTTACACCACTCGCGTATTTTGTCTGCTCAGCTTTCTACCTTGATGGTTATCCTGTTCTTCCTTTTGGCTTAACATTGCCACCAATGGCCACCTCTGCCTAATGCAGGAGGACTTTCCATCTGACACAATGCCTGAAGTTTCTGCACGTTTCTATGCTCTGTTATGCACCTGGGTGTCTGTGTGCTAGAAACAGTGCACCCTTGGACCTCACTGTGGCTTTTGTAATTCCAAAGAAAGCGAGTGTTAAATGTACACCAGAGTACCAGAGCCCTTTTATGCGTCAAGCGAGTGAAAAGCCTCTTTCAGTTAGTGTTGTATAATTCCCTGTCTGAGCTTCCCTTTCTGTCACTTCTCCATAATTCTTAGTATTTCAGTTGGGGTAGCCTCATGTCACAAGCTTCCCCTTTTTCCCTGGATTCCTATATTTCATTATTTCCACTTCTTCCTCTTTGGTTCACACAACCAGCAGGCCAGGAATGAGGAAACACTGTGTGTACTTTGACATGCAAAACCATGGCATGCAGGTTGGCTGCAGGTTCAGGAAAGCATGTACAAATGGAGGACTGACACCTGTCTGTGAATTGACAAGGCTGGCGTTGGGTTACGTTAACTTGCAACTAAACCTTTTTTTTAACCCTCTTACTCACCCAGGATCAGCGATATACCTGAGACAGAAAAATTCATGATTGTCAGAGTGAAAGTCAGTGTTATATGATAGACCTTAAGTAAACACAGACAATCTGTCTTACTGTGACACCTGAAGAAGTGCAGTTGTGTAGTCGAGGCATTGGTATTTGGTTTGAAGACCCTGAAGCATTGCTCAGGGAGGTATGTTTCACAATACAAAGTGCCGCTGTTCCGCTACAAGGCCCTGGTGTTGCCTGCTTGAGCCGAGCTCCTCCAGGTCTCCTTCTCTGCGGGCCCTGGCTTTGCACCTCCTCCTGCCGCTCTGCTTCCTGTTTATCTCGCTTCTCGAGGTGCCGCGCGGCCACCAGGCTGTTCACCGAGCACAGCCGTTGTCAAAACAAGGAAACGGCGTCACTCTTGCAGCAGCTCGGAAGCGCACCAGCTGGGGAATAAGGTCGCAGAGCCGAGCTCAAGGACCGGCATGACTGCCAGGTCGAAGCGTGTCGTGTGCCTAAAACCTGGGACTGAGGGCGTGCTTGGGTCACGCATGTTTGTGCATGTATGTGTGTGCAGAGCTCACAATGTGGCAGCTGCTGAGAGCCCCCATTACACCTCATGGCACTTTTTCATCCCCTCTCACCCAGTCCCTTTACTCAGTGATTATTAACAATGACTATGTAGGACAGCCTTTAGCTCATGCTGTCATATGCACTGACTGAGCTTTGCTACAGCCTGACTTGCTGTCATTTGTTGAACCTTGTACTGTTTCCAGATTGACTATACCTTCTTGGGCCTATTTTGTAAGAAATGTGAGACCAATGTGACTTACCTAATTTAATTTCTCGCCATGAAACTAAAAGCTCTTCATAGTTTTCTGTTGTTGCTACAGAAGACATGATAGGTAACAATAAAAGGTACATTTTCAACATTTTTATATACACCTTTCCGTCAGCATACAATCTGAATATTTATACAAAGTTAATAACATACATACAAATAATTGTAAATATTACATCAAACAAAATGTAAACTGGGCACCATTCAAATATAATAATGTCTAAACTGAAACTTTATTTAAAGTATATAAGCTGTTTCACTTCCAGATAAGTCCAAGAGACTTCTGCACACCATTCTTACATACATGTATACTACTAACACCTGACATGGGGGAGGGGTGCAGCAGTGTTAGATATGAAACTGTGACCCTCCACAGATGAAACAGGTCAAACACTGACAGCTTCCCGGATGCTCCACACCTCTGGCTGGAGCTGTTAGCAAAGCACATGGGGGAAAGTCAAAGGAAAGATTTATAAAACTTAAACATGGAAACTATGGAAACACTGTGCAGAGCGTGGCATGTGGTGTGCTAATATCAGAGATGTGATTGGTTAGTAAAGTGTAGTCAGGCACACTAGAAACGAACCTTTATTAATGCTGTCACCTTCTGGCAGTGCAGAGTTACGTAAATTATATATTTATTTATTTATTTGAAAAAGTCTTTAGACGTCTTTGGAGTATTGTTTTTCCCTTGTGGTAAGAAGAGTCGGCTCCAAAGAGTCAACACCAAAGAGTCGCTTCGAAGTGTAGTGCTGGCAAGCCCCGACGAGGTATAGTCAGCGAAGGCGGGCTTACTGCGAGACGTGCCTGTACTAAACGCGGCCCTGCCCTCTCTTCCAGCCGCTAACGTAAAAGTAGAGGCTCAGAGTGACGAGGAGAGCGGGCACGCGTGCGAGGCGAGTGGGGAGGACGAGAGCGCCGAGGACTTACGCCTGGCGCTCCATACCCCAGGGGCCCAGCTCAGCAGCGCCCACGTGGGCCCTGACACCAAAGCCTACTCTGCGGCCGGGGGCATCCGCCTCCCCAACGGGAAGCTCAAGTGCGATATCTGTGGGATAGTTTGCATTGGCCCCAATGTGCTGATGGTGCACAAGCGGAGCCACACTGGTAAGCCAACAGCATACACTCTGTCATTCCACAACGCGACACCCTCCAACATCCCGTGACACCACACCCTCTGCCATTCCACGACTCCGCATCCTCTGTCATCCCATAACACCACACACTTCGCCGGTCTACAACACGGCACCCTCTGTCATGTCACCTCATTGTATGACACCATCCCAGGAAAACACACTCCCACACTTTTCATACAATCTGCCCTCCCAGAAAGTCTCTCACAAAGCCACACTTAATTCACAACAACTCATTGTCCCACACTTTTCCACATGGTGTACTTTTCCACTCTGCCACAACCTTCTGCAGTACCACACAAGCTTTAGGTAGACTTTAGGGCGCAGTTTGTAGGATGTAATATGTAGGGTACATATGGAAGTTTTACTTTTGTAGCATACAGGGTAAGTAGATTATAATGTAGGATATAGTTTGTAGAATATAATGTATAGAATCAATTATGTATGTGTATGATGTCTTTTGGATATTTGGTTTTAATATAGGGTGTGTAGTTTTTTTTGGTGTGGTATGTAGGCTGTATAAAACTAGAGTTTACGTATCAGATGTTGACTGGTGTTAGAGTTATAGTGTTACTGTACAGTCAGAGGTATTCATTTCAATTACTTCACTTTGCCAACTGGACACTGTTATAGATCACATATGATGGAAGAGGGGCTGAAGTAATTTCTGAAGTAACTATCTTATGCACTATAGCACTATCTAAGCGGTGTATTTTCACATACTTTGCACATTTTCTTTTATATCATAATATTGAGCACATGCCAATAGCGAAAAAAGAAGAAAGTTTGTGCACTTTGTGGCCCAAGCTCTCTTAAAGCTGTCATAAATATAGAACTGAAATGAATGTATTGTGTTTACAGTAGAAAACTATAATAATATGGAATATATGGATATTCATTTGTGGTGAATTCCAACCACTGGTGGAGAACATTTTTCACAATGGTTCTGACTGGCTGATCTTGATATCTAATAAAACCAAAAATAGGGAAAAAAAAAGAAACTCAAGGAAAATGTAAATACTGAAGAACGAATAATAACAGATATAATGAAGTGGCTCTCATTTACATATAAAATATTCTCTCTTCAAACTCTGTGTCAGAAATGCATTTTTAATGAGACCCTTTATATATTTATTTAATATATATCTTTGCTGCTTCACTGGCGAGCCTTACGTTATAGAGCCTTTAACAAAAAGTCACATTAACCCTTCTCCAGTGTGCCACACCGCAAGAAGGCTGGAGATTGGTTTATTCCAGAACTGCTGATCAGGAAGAGTGCTTTTCAACACAAAGTGCTGCCTTCGCTATTTAAATGAGCCTGAATTTGCATTGTGATGTGGCGCTCTTATTTTAGAGACGAAGAGGAGGGAAAAATGAGATTCTCAGATCAAATTGACCCAGGCAGCGGTGCGTTTCGAGGCTGGCAGGTTGAGTCTGAAAGCCCCTTGTTTGACGGTGGCGGCCTTCGGGACACATGGAGTGGAGATTGCCCCCCCCACACTCACACACACACACCCGCACACACACACACACACACACACACGAGCATGTGCACATGCACATCAGAAGGCCTCCTGTTGGCTTTGACTGCTGTCAAGCAATGACACCAAAACCTTGCAGGGCTCTGCCTGCAGCAGGCTTTGCCAGGTTTAAAGGCCCTTCAGCATGGCAATAGAGGTATGAACTCCAAGTGATGTGCACATAACCAGGGCCACACACACCATGAGCCTAGCAAAGACACCCTACGCAGCAGGTGGGCATGTGGTTACAGCCCTCAGTTCTTCCTTCTACCTCTACCTACCACTGTGTTCCATCATTCTCATTCCCCTTTAAAAATGTCAATCTAAACTGAGCAGGGGTTATGTTCCCAATATGTTATTTGTGGGTTTTCAAACCATTACTTATGAGGCTATTACCAAAGGGATGTACACATTTTATGCCTTACGATGGCTAGTATTAAGGCAGGCTGGACAGTTCCTGGCCCAGTATGTAGTTCCTTGTGTGGTGTTTCAGAGATCTTACGGTGTGCTGGCCTTCCAGGTGAACGTCCCTTCCAGTGCAACCAGTGCGGAGCTTCCTTTACCCAGAAGGGCAATCTGCTGCGGCACATCAAGCTGCACTCTGGAGAGAAGCCTTTTAAATGTCACCTGTGTAACTACGCCTGTCGCCGTAGAGACGCTCTCACCGGACACCTGCGCACACACTCTGGTAAGAAAAACTCCTTGACCACACTGTGTTGCACCAAGTTAGCAACTTAAAGGACCACTATGGTATCTGACTGGTAAATCACATAAATTATATATATGTTTAAATTTTTCCTATCATCAACCAACACTCAATATTCCAGAATGACAAGAAAGTTAAAATAAAAGTTTAGAAATTTTTGCAAATTAATAAACAATAAAAATTGAAATATTACATTGATACAAATGCATGTGTTCGTGTGTGCGTTTACATCTGTGTGGCCTGCAGTGGGCTGGAACCCTGTACAGGGTGTTACCCACTTTGTGCCCTAGGCTGCTCTAGGCCATCTGCAGCCCTGCAAAGGTCAAGCAGTTTGATAATGGATGGATGGATGACTAGGAAAGGTACACCTGTTTATATAAGGTTTCACAGTTGATAATATATATATCAGAGTGAAAACTATGTAATGAGTTTGAAGGAATACACACACACACAGCTTAGAGATGGGACTCTGTTGAGTCACAGGTGTGGGAAAGGCTACAATAAAAATCTGCAGTATTTCCAAGAGTTCAGAGGCCTCCAAAGTTCTTAGAAGAATTTTGGAACAATTACAGCTCTAACTACAAGTCAACAAACCTGTAGCTGGCCATCCAACCAAACTGAATCAAGCAATTGACGGAACAGAGTTTTGGTAACATGTGACCAAGAACCTGATGGTCACTCTAAAACAAAATAAAAACACACAGTACCAGATTTTAATTTGTTACTTTTGGGTTCTATAATGGTAGTTGAAATATTCCAGGTATTGCTTTGTGCATTCTGTGTGGAAAATTATGCATTGTGTAGATTTATGTATTTATAAATTGCTAAAATTATATATATATATATATATATATATATATACACACACACATATATATATATATAT
>JABJVR010047385.1:0-27893 GCA_025773905.1 Chitala chitala | reverse complement strand
TAGTGATAGAATCTTCCCCACTTCCATCAGACTGAAGAAGCCTTTTGGTAAAAGGTGAAACGTTTCTGCGTAAACGAGAAAGAAGTCCAGTTGACATGACACAACTTCCTGGACGACTAAGTATCTTCATAGACATAATTTTATAAGCTTTTGTTTTTTTGCGTTTTTTTGCCCGTCTTGTATATAAACACGTTTACAAATTTCAGTAGTCGACCTTGTCAAGACATATTGCTGTTGAACCGGGTTTTTTTAAGTTACATTAAAAGCATCAACTAGAATAATACTGAGGGTCGCGTCGTTACGTTTTGGCACTAGAGTAATTTGCACTTTAATTAGAAAGCATCAGGAATAAATACCTAAAAAGCGTCAGTACCAACGCGCCCAGTTCGACCACCCGCCCCCACGGTTATGTAAAAGTGAGTACTTTGACATAGATGCAGTAGCGCAGAGCCCAGTGCGGACAGGGACAGACGGAGCGCTGCGTGTCATGGTTGGTGAGAGGAGCGCAGAGCTGCTCAGCTGCGTCGCTGGCCGTTCTTTCAATCAAGATACTTCTTGATATTTCAGCCGCCACGTTCAAAAGGACTTCCAAAAGAAACACAAGAAGAAAACAAAGTTAAAATTAAAGGAAATTCAGAATTTAGAGTGTTAAAAAACACGAAAAATATTAGTCTAAGTGAAAGAAAAGACAAATTTTACTTTTTAAACATTTGCCTGCATTTCTTTTAACATTTCGAACATTTCTCTGACGTTTATACTACTTTTTTCCTTGCTCAACAGCAGGATTTTCATCCACCTTTAGCAGAGTCTTCCA
The DNA here is from genome assembly GCA_025773905.1 of Chitala chitala. Lineage (NCBI taxonomy): Eukaryota > Metazoa > Chordata > Actinopteri > Osteoglossiformes > Notopteridae > Chitala > Chitala chitala. The sequence continues at coordinate 27,079 of JABJVR010047385.1, read as the reverse complement.
AGTGTACAACTTGTCGGTAAAATATGAATACCATGAGTACGGACACGGTGATGCGACTATTCAACCAAACGCTTGCCGGACAAAGTGCCATGGGCAATGTGGGAACAGACATTGTGCATCGATGCTGCAACGTTTCAGGTGATACTTCCCCGATAACAGACGGTGGCTTCCACGTGCCTTCACCGACTGAACAGGAACAGTACACCGCGCGCGTGGTGCAGATCGCCGTGTTGTGCGTGCTGTCGCTCACCGTGGTTTTTGGAATCTTTTTCTTGGGTTTCAATCTCCTTGTCAAATCCGAAAGTATGATCAACTTGCTGCTGGACGAACGAAGAACGTCAAAGGAAGTGGAGGTTGAAATTATTGCATCATAAATGGAAAACAAGATTATATACACCAATGGATAACTACGGGTTGTAAATGAAATTATTGGACGCTCTGGACTGTGTTGTTGGCAAATACATGTTGACGCCATGAAGTAGATGAAGGGACAAAATAGTCCAAATTGTTGCTGGTACAATAGCAAGAAAGGGGGATTAGTAATTTTCATAAAAGAATCTTTTGGGTCTTTTCAGATTAATTTTTCAGCGTTAGTTTTTAGTGTATAAGGCGATAATGACGCATGCGTTTTAAAATTCTACACAGAGATTAGTCCAGTAGATTGACATATAGTAACTGATCGTTTTACAAAGATGTAAATTATATGCACTGTTGGATTTTAGATGTCAATAAAGTAGTTTGCCTCCATTTTTTGTCCACACATTTTCCACATTATGAACATGCTTAAAACGTTGGTAGAAATATTTTCCTTTTTACAGTTAGAGTGCTGTAAAGCTTTGAGTTCCTGCATTTCATGAATAATTTCACCACAAACCACGGGTTTTGTTGTAATTTTACTGGCAGACGGACAAAACATATGCTAAAAATGAAAAACACAATCATCCAAAAGAAAGACCTCTCAGTAATCAAAATCGTAAGACCTTGACACGTGTTTCTTTAATACCGTTAACACCTTCACTCGTTACCGTGGTTGTACAAGTCCCTAACCTTTTCAGTGAAATATAAAATATTTTGTAAATTTATCCGTGGCAAAGGATGAACAATTGACCAATATTCTCTCATGCATGCAGCACAGAAACAATATTGGTCTTGAAATCAAGATCTAAACAGATGGTACTGGCGAAATCTGATGTCAGGAAGCAGAAGGCTGAGATAATACCCCAAACTGAAAGCTGGAACATACTCGGATTAAATCCCGAGTTTTCGCTCTTGCAGTTTGTTACAGGCGGTCGACACGGTTGGAATCTGGCGCGCAACGACTTCATGTATCTCGTTTATTGTTGGTTTCAGAATTAAATAGAACGAACAATATGCCAGCAAATGGCCTGATGATGCCAACGCAACATTAAAACATTTTACGACATAAAAATTTACTTTAGATATCCTGTACTTCACACAATGATGTTAACAGCAGAGTTTCAATCAGGCCTACCCAAAGCTTCTTATAAAGCTAAGCACAACATTTAAAAACAAACCAGAAGTCTAAATAAAACTCCTTTGCAGTCTTTTATCGAGGAACAAAAATTATGAAGAATGTGGCCCTCAAGACTGCGGCAGTCAGAATACAGAGCATTGCTGTGGTTTGATTGTCTCCGAAGGTGGTCTGCCGCAGTGAGGCCATTGAATAGGAAATGTCACAGAGACGAAAACACCGCTGCTTTTTGCATTAAGGTCACTCCCGCACTATTGAATAGATAGGACATTTTTTCCCCAGAATAAAAATAGGGTTTTTATTCTCATGCCTCACATACAGAGCACTGCTTCCCCATGAGATACACAAAGATAACGGATAATATGACCCAGCCGCCAAGCAGAAAAACGTTTGTGACACCAATAAGTCAATTTTGCCATAAAAGTAACACAAAAATATGCCAAGGTGTAAGTTCAAGGAAAACAAGGAGAAAAATAGTTGTATAAAACTCATTTAATAGATGAACTGGTTTAATTTAGGTAGACTTTGTTTTTATCAAACTTATTTCAGTAATGTCACATTTCCAATACCAGAAATTACACTGGAGAAGAGCAACAGCAACAAAAAGTAGTGTACTGTGCACACAACAAGATGGCATTACGACAGTAACACCACACCAAACAATGAATTAACGGTAACATTGTTCATTACTTTTTTTTAATGGTTACATAATAAAGATGGTCTTTCTAAGTAGGTATGCCATGTGTTTTTACACAGAATATTCTGCTTCTTCACCAAAATGTCCACCATTCCTTTAAACAGAAAACAGTTGTGGTGTGGACCCATAATCTATATATCTCATGTGATACAGTTAATAAACTGAATTTGTTTGGACTCTATTCTACAGTCACTGAAGATTGGTGTATTCTACAACATTTCAGTTCTTGCCCAGTTCCTCATTTTACAGGGTACTTTGGTTAGGTAAAAACAAGGCAGGCTTGGCAAGACAAGGCATTTTCCCTTCATTTTTTGAAAGCTTTGATAATTTTTGAAGCCAAGTTCACTGGAATGGTCACACATCCAGACTAAGGATCCACTGGAGTTTACAGATCAAGCTCGTTGGGGGAAGAAATCAGAACCAGTCAAGAAATTAGAAAGGAACTTTTATAGTATCTTTCTGGTAGTGTGCTTTACAACTTTAAAACAAAGTGGCTTCAGATCAATTCTGAATTGAAATATTCAACACTGCAACAAAAGCTGGGTCCCCCCTCAAACAGGCTGGGGTGAGGGCACTGGAGATGCCTCTAAGGAGAAGTACAGCAAATGGATTGGGTTAAAAGGACCAGACAGTTTCACAACACAGTTTAACATAAATGATACTTACACTATCTCCATGGCAGAGTGTTGGGAGCACGAAGACCAGGAGCCAGGTAGTTTCTTCCTGCAGGCTGAGGCCTGGTATCAAAACCAATAAGGGGGGGGGGGTTTAAATGCATTCAGTGGCACCTTAAGTTTATCATGTACTGAGAAAGATTCAGGTTCTATGAAAGCAAGAACACAAATTAATACCAAGATCTTGTGCTTGCTTTATAGATAAGATTTTAAAATGGTCTGTTTCCAATTTAATGAGGTTACTCACTAGAAGGTTATGAATGCCATGCAGTAAAAAAAAAAAAAACAAAAAAAAAAAAAACTCCTGAAGTTCTACATACATTCAACACTGATCACAAACATCCATGCATGAAAATAAGTCACAGTATTTGTACCACGGGGATGTAACCAAGCAGAACCACTGCTAGACGGGTCAGTTGTTTTTCCTCCTTACAACCATCCATCCAACCACTTATTCCCATCAGGGTAGTGGATGGACTGGATTGCAGATGGCCTGGAGCCTAGTCCAGGCATCCTAGGGCACTGGGACTAGGGACTCCCTGGACAGGACACCAACCCATCGCAAGGCACATATGTGCACACAAAACCTAAATTCACAGATCAAGGGCAATTTCAGGTTGGCCAACCCACCTAATGTCTTCTGCAGGAAGAAACCTGAGAACACAGAAAAACACGAAGGCATGTTGTCCTAATATTTCTTCTTCCTGACCATTTGTATCTGTTTACACTTAGTTGTCTTAATTTGAAAAAACATTAGTACCAGACATTTGTGCTGCACAAACTGCAATGTCATTTATATGTTACAATGTCACAAGCTGCAGAATCAGAGTAGAAACTGTCTAGATAGTTTAGCACAGTGTTTAATTCAAACCAGTAATCATTAGTTGTATTCAAGTTATAATTGGTGAACAGCAGGAACAGCTATCAATGATAAAGAATGCTTAAGAAATGGATAAATTACCATAACTATTAAATGCTAAGCAACTCCAAGAAGTCTGTCATGCTTTATAGATTAAAAGGGAATAAAGCTTGTTGAAAATGTCTGGATTGATACAATAGTTACACACAAGTAAATGTGTGAAACTAAAGTTCAATTAAAAGCAGAAACTGGCTTAAATTGATTACTTACCCATTGAGCTCAGAATTTGACACACCCCAGATAAATGGTGGTTCAGGAGTATCTTCAGTTTCTAAAATGGAAAGCAGTATCTCAATAAATCATGTGCACAATATCCACAAGAACAATATAGAGAGACAAAGTCTAAATGAAACATATCTGCTAGTACAAGGGGGGCAAGCGAGACTACTGCAATATATCCCCCCCAGTTTTAAACTTTCCATGAGAACACATTCAAGAAGACCATCAGAAAAGCATGAACCCTCAGCAATCTACTTGACCTCTATCCCAGTCCTCATCAGCTGTAGGAGCAGTCCACAAGTTAACCGGAGCCTGCCACTTATTCTGCACCTTAGCTACGCCAACAAATTAGAGAGAGAGAAAAAAAAGTTATCATAACAACAATGACAAAATCCCATACGCGAACAGCCAAGTCCCACTACCACTGGTTAACCTCACAGCTATCAGCAGTGGCCAACTGCCTGTTGGCACAGGTGGCGATGTGGTGTGGCATCTTGTGCGGGGGAACTAGATGCTGTGCATTGAAGGGACACGCGTTCAGTTCGCTTGCCAGTTTTGGATGGTTCTGCAAGTCAAATGTTGAAGAAGTCACCTTTAAATTTCAAAGAAGGTTGGTATTTGGTATGAAGGGGAACAAAGGTCCTCTCTTGTCTACCAACCTTTTTACACTTGATGATGTGATAAGGAAAGCGACAGGCCCGAATCTTGTGGCCATTATCATAAGGACACTGAAGCAGCTCATCTGGGTGACATTCATCCTTTTCATCTATGAACACAAGGGGGGGGGGGGGGAAATAAAATAAAATTGGTTTTTGGTGAACAGTAAATTCTCTCTAGTCTAAAAAAAGAGCGGTATCATCTGTGCCAGACAACCTTGTATTTACTACAGATTTACATACATTAACTGCCTGGGGAAAAATGAGGAGGAAGCGCAAAAGCACATATACATGTCAGTCTGTGGAATAAAGTTCATTGCCAGTTTGGATGCCCAAAGGCCATGCTGAATTGCATGGCTGAGCAAGATCAGACAAAGGTTTGTTGTTTAAACTGGCTCGCTTTTGCTGCAATTTCCTGTACAGCCAAGCACAAAGGGGGAGGGGGGTGAAAAAAATCTAATCAATTGCCAGCACACAACTATGTTACTCCTGTTTCAGCACTGCACATCCAACTGAGGAATGGGAAGCCACCCTCTTGTACACATGCCGGTAAGGCTTGATGATAAAACACAATGCACACTGAACTCTGGTCAGTCTTAATGCACTGACTTGGCAACTCCTTTCCGCCACCTGCTGGTGGGGTAGAGTTAAGGTAAATGTTAGTACATTTTGGCAAGCTTGTTTAGTTTTTGTAATACAGCTGTGTAAATATAAATAAAATTATGCGAGGGATAAAGGTTTTATTATAAATTTAAGCAGTCCAATGGTCAGCAACTTACCATTGTCTGTTACCTCCTGCTTCAGCAAAAAATCTTGTGTAAATTGTGTAGATGAAGAGGGAGACCCTAAATAAAAGTCTGACTTCTTTTCTCTTGTTGGGACAGACATGTTGCAGATCCAGGCCTTTCCATTTAAAACACAGAGAACAGACCAGTGTTACAACCAGTCATAAAGCAAAATGTAGAAAATGGTTTCAAATTAACAGCAATGGATAAAATCCTCACATTACACATAAATTCAGAATTCCTGCTATAGCAATTGCAGCACACTGAGCATTTTAGCACATACATTAACCATTATAGCACAGAGCTTTAAATGCAACCCCACAGCCAACCGTTGTTGTCAAAACTGACTAATCCTTCTGACAATGACATCAGTTCCATACTGTGATCAAATGACCCCTCAAAAAACTGTGGAAAGACAAATACCCAGTATGTGTCATTTTATCTGCATTTACAGCATCACTGAGACAATTATTTTGTTGATTGCCTATACCTCTATGACTCTCAAAGCTGTTGAAGTTATTAGGTACCCACCATAAGGCTGATTTATAACTATACCAGCTAATGCTTGCTAATGGGGGGTACCAGACATACTTGGGGGGGGTGTGGCCTTATCATTTGGGGGGTCTTACAGTACCTATTACTTCATAAAAACTGAGGTCTTTCAGTATTCAAATCAGAAAATTAGTCATTGTTGTATAATAAACCAGTATAGCTTTTGTATTGGAAAAAAAGTATTAATGAATGTATAGTCATACACAAGTGTTTATTATCTATTGTCAAAACAGAAAAACCATACACACACTAATCCACAACAGTGATCAAAGCAGGAGTCTCTCTGTACTCAAATGTGCAAAAATATGGGCCTCTTTGTACTGTAAATGCTGTGACAATAGGGATCTTTACCACAGCACATCAGCATTCAGATATTTTGAAAACGTTATATATCCATAATATTTATCGATTCATTCAACACTACAGTGTAAGGGTGTAAGAGAGCAAGGCGGGTTTCGAACCAGGGTGGCCGCGCACAAAACAAGGGATTAGCCCCGCTGAGCCAAAGACTCAATCAGCACCTTGTCTCAACCCCTGGGGGTGACGTCACCGTCACTGCCGCGGTCGATTCAATTCAATTTTTAAATTTTATTATCCAGTAAAGCAACTCTAATGCATATTCCGTAGTAACAATGTACGGAAGTTCCAGGTTTTCCGAAGGTCTTTTTTTCAACGCTGAAAACACCATAAATTTACTGACTGCACTAACCGTTAATTACGCCAATTAACACGTGCTGTCTCAGGGCGAAACTTGCGGTATCGGCCCTGGCTAGCAAATCTAGGACTTGGCCTTCTGAAACTCCGATTAAGTTTTTGAGGATGTGTCCATTATTCTGACCTTCAATTCCATCGTTACCTTACCAGTAAAAAAAAAAATAATAATAAAATAAAATAAACATTTTTAAATATGGTGGCAGGTAGTTATTCTCCCCGAAAGTAGTCAGAAAAACGGCCGCCGCAACCATTTTGGCCTATATATTAATAACTTCATATTCCAAATTAAGATTTGGACAAAAAAAAATGCACAATACATAACTCGAGCGCAGACCGTAAGAACCATACGACACGGCATCATCATTACTCCAACGCCACTCTTAAAAATGTCTCGTTTTTCCCGAGTACGTCAGTGCCCTTTTGACCCGTTTTAACATGACATAGAAACCAGTCACTTTAACCTCCGCTCTCCAAAATAAATTATCAATATGCGGTTAACACCTCAAACTCACGTTTGTAAGTGAACAAAACACCACACTAAACTTCATATCACTGCGTACAACCTCACCTTTATCTCCGCAATTAGTGTAAGACACCGCGCGAAGGAGAGGATAAGGTGGGCTGAATGTGAGGGGTGGGTCCGGCGGGCCCTCCACCCAATCATTACGTTCCTATAGCGGGATGATTGACAGTAATCTAGCCAACAGAATAGAACGTTTACAAGTAGAATCGTCGAGTGAAACGAATGATTTACATTCTCAAGGACAGTTTTCTGTCTCGCGTGGTAAGTGTATTTTCCAGCACAACGCATCACAGTATTCGGAAAATTTTTCTGCTTTGTTGTCTCATAAATAAAACGTAACGAATAGCGGTGGAAAATAAACCTAACCAGACACCTACATGCTTATTGTGTAATAATATCATAAATATATGAATAATATGTTTTACCAACAAATATGTATTTGTTGGTAAAACACATTATTAGTTAGTGTTGTGATTTATTTGCACGGTTTATATTAAAGCTTTTTTGAGCCACAACTCACATCTATCTCGAGGCTGTTTACAGAAACACCATCGGAAATATAAAACACCTTGTAGAACTCGCTCGAAATGCCCCCCCCTAATCGTCCTTTTTGTGTTCCTCCTCACTATAATTCAATTTTTACTTGTCAGGAGAAAAAGGAACCGCATAATTATACGACAGAGACAACTGAGACAAGCTACATTAGCAAGACATCGTCAAATAGTAAGTCAAAAGATAAAGCACAACAGTTTAAGACTTTGCCATTTTACTAATTTTATCTTTATTTCCAGGGTGAAAGTCCATCTCAGTATTGCATGTTCAACCCCCAAGTACCTGCATTGGCCATATACTGTATTTGATGGACAAAGTGATGTGCGACCAGACTTCTGCCTCACTAGACCTACAGTAGCTCACCTCACTAATATCCTCCACACTCCATTGAACCATGACTGGGGTCATGTTATAGAGGTTTTGGCTGGCAAGTGGAACTTCGCACCACGTTGTCTGTAGAGCATTTGGTATCCCCGCTCTACAGTGAATGACATTGTCCATAGGGTCACAGACAAAATAATCGCCGTCAAAAACAGAGTCACCAGGTTTCCACAAGCAGATGAACTTCACAGAACTGCTTCCAGCCTTGAGTATCTATCTGGGTCTGCAGCATTGTCCAGGGTTTTTGGTAGCATTGATGGCTGTCATATCAGAATTAAGCCCTCAAGTGCAGATGCTCAGTGTTATTTTAACAGAAAATAGTTTTACTCAATTCAAATGCAAGCAGTGTGTGTTTACCAGTGTCAGTTTTTGCATATGTTTGTTGGCTACCCTAGTTGAGTTTACGATGCCAGAGTTCTTAAAAATAGTCCTCTCTATGTACAGAAACTGTACTCACCTGAAGGATACTATATTCTAAGGAATGGTGGATATCTCTGTATGTCAAAGCCCATCACACTCATAAAACCATAGAGACAGCCAGTGAGAAGTGCAGTTAGGTTCACCACGCGGACGCACGTTCTGTGATAGAAAGGGCCTTTGGTATCAAGACACGGTGGTGATCCATATTTTTGAAGGCACTGGAAGTGCAACCTGCTTTTGCTGTCGAGGTGATTGCTTGTTGTGCAGTTTTGCACAGCGTCTGCCTCAGAAGTGGAGACACCCTTGAGCCTGTGGAGGAAGCACTGGAGCCCAGTGATGGAGGTAGTGAGCATCAGCCAGATATGCAGTGTGGGGAGCAGCTGCATATGGAGCAGTTGTCAGCACTAAGCAGCACTGCTCCAGCTCTTCATCACCATGATTACTACTAAGGGGTCACATTTAAGACAAAGTTAATTAACACAAAGTAATGTTGTTGATTGTTGTTATTACTGCTGATTGTTATATTTAGATTTTTTTCTTAGATTGTCATCACTTATCCAGTACAATGTGATGTTTTTATGCACTTGGCCTGCCAAACTATATAATTATATAATTTCAATTGTACACACTACATAAAGTTACATTAAAACGAACTGCTTCTCCCCGTTCTGTTAAAATATGAATGCAATAGTGCCATTCTTAGAGTGCTTTCATACCTGCTTAAGGAGAGGGTGTTTGTACGGTGTGCTGAGCTGTGCAGTGTGAAAGTGAAAAAATTGAAGCAACCGTACAGATAATTACTACAGTTATGAGAAAATGCTAATTGTGCAGTTTTTCCATATTGCAGAACAAATTTCTTTTGTACGACTATTCACCAATACAGAACACATTTTTTTCCAGTTTTTATATTCTCATTTCCAAGACTCCTCTAACCAATAAAAGGAGAGAACAGTCTCACGTGACTGAATGTGACACATTATTGTTCACTTGGAGTTTTTCCCGTGTGAACAGAAACTGAACCGAATATGCAACTTAGTCCGGTGATTCTGTCTAGTTCGATCGAACTACAGGTTTGAAAACACTATTACATTATAGCCAACAACATACTAGTGACATCATCATCCTCCATGGCCACTAGAATGTAACAGCTACCAGGATTTGGATCTAATCCTATCTAACAGGCAGTGACTGAGGGGGGTGAAGGAGGACCCAAGTACTGACAAGAGTTAGTTACAAATGTATGATGATGAAGTTTGAAAGAATTGTAAATCAGACTGTCTATCAGATGAAACTCTAAGATAACAATTATAAATTAAAGAACAGACTCAACAGTAATAACTGTTACACATAGACTCATTGAAACTGGCACGTAATGCAGCGGAATCCATTAACAAACAAAAAATCGACAGGAAACCCATAGTTAAAATAGGTTGTTAACTTAATTGGGCGGTTTATGGAACAGGGAATAAGCCTGGTCATTTAAAATGTCATTTTCAACTGGATTCATTTTGTGCTAGCATTCACCTCTGGCTTGTACCTGTATAGTGGGGATCATGATAAAGTTGGGCCTGAGATGGTGCGGTGACCTGGTAGTTAGCACTGTTGCCTTGTACCTCCAGGCCTGGTGTTCAAGTCTTGTCTTGGGCCTGTCTGTGTGAAGTTTGTATGTTCTCCCTGTGTTTGGTGGGTTTTCTCCAGGTTCTGTGGTTTCCTCCCACAGTCCAAAGATATGTGGGTTAAGTTAATTGGTGTTTCCAAATTGCCCTGTGTATGTGTCCAACGACAGGTGACGTGTTGGTTGATAATCCTTCAGTTGTATTGGTGGCAGTGTCTCTGCTGTCTGGCAGACCCTGCACTTTGTGGGGGACTAATGCTAGGAAATAGTAGTAGTGATAAAGTTGGGCCTGAAAAACAAAAGCATCACATTTTTCCAAAGAAATTGCAAGGGTGATAATGTCGTTGCCATTCAAATTGCCTGAGTTATTGTTGCATTGTTACTCTGGTGTGTACACACATTTCCAAGCTTTTTTTACTAAAACAGTTTGAAAAGCACTTTGTTTTGTCCAATTTATGTTATCTTAGCAGCCAGGACACTAGGGGGAGTAACGGCTTAAGTAACAGCTAAGGTGATACAATTATACAGTATTATAGATATTTTGTGAGTTTGATCTCTTACCTTTATGTCAGGTTGCACAGTGGAATGGTGGTTAGCCTTGTTGCCTCGAACCTCCAGGCCTGGGGTTTGATTCCTGCCTCAGTTCTGTTTAGAGATTGCATGGAGTTTGCCTGTTCTCCCTGCGCTTTGCGGGTTTCCTCCCACAGTGCCCTATCCTGCTCCCTATGTATTCTGGAATATGCTCCAGGCCTCCCTGTAGTCCTTAAGGATGATGTAGTTTAGAAGATGACTGACTGACCTTCATGTCAGAAAGTAAGATGCATAGACATTTTCATATGATTAGCTGATTGTTGCAAACATCGAGTTTTATGTGTACGCAGCTCAACATAATTTTTAACTGAGTGCTTAATGTCTGCTAGATAAAGTTGTTCTTGAGATGCATTGGCGCTGACTGCGTTTGATAAATTTCAGAAAGAAGCAATTTAGCTTGAACCAAAGCTTATTCGAGCTTGCTTCGTGATACAGTTCCCTGATTTCCAAGTGAAACTTTGTACTCCAGGACCAAATGACATTTTAAACAGAACATCGAAGATGGCATGTTTAACTTCAACCAAATGCAGTTTGTTACAGGAGACACATGGATTACTATGTTTACATCATTCTTACACCCAGCAACAGCTGAGCATTGGTGCTATATCCAGGCCCATATCTGCTCTAGGGTTCTGTACTGAAGAGTCATTTTCAGTGCTACATTGTCATTATTGACAAACAGGTGCTACATTGTCATTATTGCAACTTCTGTTTTTCAAAACTGCCTGAAACACCAAGGATGGCCAGATCCTGCAAAAGAAAAGGATGATAACCCAGCTATACCCCCAGTCACAACAGACCATACAGAAGGACTTGCATTCAGAGATCCGTTTGCATTGTGCCACTTTAAGTAGACCCGTTTTCACATTATTCACTCTTTTGTCCTTCATTCTGCTCTTCTGCACATGTAATTGGCAAAAATAATATTATTTTGAAAGTTTGTTTTGTCTGGAATATTACAGAAATGGCCATGAGACATTCAAACATAACTTAATAGATACTGATTGATGTGACATTTGAGACATTCGCATCTCTCCATCTTCACTTCAAGTTTGACTTGCAGAATCTTCATTTCATGCTCATTCTTAAGATACTATAACTTGTGATTGTGCTGGTAAGTGACAGAGGTGTGTGATAAAATCAAGTATAATTTTAAAATCCATGCAGTTTAACTTTTTTCCACCAGATGGAGCTATAGGTTGGTTAATTCTCATGTTTAAGGGAGCTGAAGTGAACATTTATATATTTATTCTTTCGTTCCTAGGCAGCATAAAGGCCATGAGGCAGGGCATAGACCCGGTGGAGTTACATATCTTTTGACTGGGAATAAACCAGATCCCCGGAGGTAACTTTATGCGGCCTAGCGGATCAATAGATATGCTATCACGCTGGGATGCGTGAATCTGTCCTGGTGTGTTGTTCAATCTTGCGGTTTTTGTCCCACTCATTAAACACGTTGATTTTTATTTTTGTGTACTTTTATTTTGCATTTTATTCGATGTATAAATAATTGATAAGCATTTAACTAACTAACCAACTAGTTTTCATGGCTGGGAAAACATCCAGACCCTCTGTTAAAGAGCAATGTACCGAAAATAAGATATACGAAATAAATATATAGGGACCGGTTGTACTTTTGTGTTGTCAGTTTGTTCAGTTTCACCACAGAATAAGTTGTGATTCATGTCTTCATTATGTATTCCCCCTTGAAAATATGCACTTCACCCCATGAAACCGTGCTACCCTGCTGTATGTGGCTGTGAGAAAATCCTACAGCACACGTCAGGGTAGCACCGTTTCACGGGATGAAGTACATTACGAAAACATCATAGCAAACAACAGGGTAGCATAGATTCACGGGGTGAAATGCATTGTGAGAAAATCCTACCGCATATAGCACGGTTAAACAATTAGTTTTTTTTCCCCATGTGTTTCCCGGTTCCCGAACCTGCCCTGGTCCCTCGCCTCCTGTGTTCTCCACTCCCGTGTTTGTCCAGGACAGATTCCCCCGGCTTTCGGACCCTTGCAAGTTTCACCGACCACGTCTCTTCTGATCTTCCCCCTAACGGCTTTTTGTGTTAGAATAAAACCTTCTTCCCTGCATATTGGGATCCTGCCTCTTCTCTTCGGTATGCGAACGTTACAATACTATGTTTCCTTAAAAATTCGAACGTCCTTTATGACCTATTGGTGTAAATGAAATGTCTACTGTTGCGTAATTTCTTTGAAGTAACATTTTGTAGTATTTTTATAATATTAGAAACGGCCGTAGACTTATAACATGACAGTGAATGTCCATACTGCTCAACCCTTTGGGTTTCGGTGGATTCTCTTAGCGATCTTTAAAAAAGCTTCCTCCAAGTAATAACTTGAAAATACAAACAAAACATTGCTTCGTACTGTCAAAAAAGTTTACCAAGAAACTTCAGAAAATACAATCCACAGTCTAACGCCGATGATTTTTATTTCCTTTTGCGCATCTAGTTTTAACATAACATTATTTTGATGTCACATTGTTTTGACTTTCTTTGCTTTGACATTTCAGATGAGTACTTAGTTGAGATGAGAAAAGATGAGAAATTTGGGTAAGGGCCTAAACATATAAACATGTAATATGAAAGTCCAGCTATTGCGATCCACTATTGTAGTATTTCCAATGAACGTGTTAACAAAAGTTACCACACAAAGTTTTGTGCAAGTTTAACGTTAGGTGGAGCTTTAGCGGTATATATATATATCAAACGGACACTCGTGCGTTTACGTTTTAGTTCATAGTTATGAAAGGGTAAAGGGGTGTACCTAAAGCACCCTTTGTTACTGTAAACGTATTTTTCATTTCGAAGCTGTAATTAAGACAACGATTCAGGTAAGCATAATTCTTTTCAGGGTGGAATATTGAAAAACGCGCCTGGTTCCCTAACAGGATGTTCATTATGTTATTTAAGGGCTGCCAAAGGTGACAAATGTAGTTGATTTATTATTTATTTAAACTCATACATGGTGAAACATGACATAAATATGCTCTGAAGTGTATAAGACCTTGACAAAAGTCGGAACGTTTGAGGATAATTAATAACAGTAACGCACTGTTGTAAAGCTTTGCTCTGAAGGGAAAACAAAGGGTTCAACTGCCTTTTCAATTAGTTTAAGTAGATGGGAAATTTCAGCATCGAATTATTACTGATTGGCAGGCTTAAATTTTGTGTATTACGTACGTGTCCACTAGTTTAGTTGCATCTTTTTATTTGATCCGCTGCTTCCTTGGTGTATTTTGTAAAATAGGTACGTGTTCTTTCATTTTTATTTCTAGAGCTGTTATTTTTGTTTGTACCAGATCTCCTACAGCGGATTTCAAATACTTAGCCTGAAACGTTCGTTTGTAAATTGCACGTTAATTTTATTGTCATAAAACTAAATAAATATAAAAAACGTATATATAAGCTTACAGAAGAGTTCTGGTATATTTTCAAAGCCAGTTTACATTTTGCCTAAACTGTTGCATGCGATTCAGTCCAGATCTCTGAGTAGCTCTTGACGTGGAGTTGTGTGGTAGTTAGGGAAGCGTCAGGAACAGCTGACTCTCGAGGGAAGGAGAGCAACCGATGCAGGGAAGCTCGCCCTGTCGGCTTAACGGTTTCTCTCTTATTTATATCGTATGTGGTAATCGCCATGCTGCAAAAGGTGCGATTTCTGTGTACCATAGGAAACGAATGGGAAATTTTCAGGTAAATGCGCATATGTAAATACTAAATTAATTGTATTGTGTTGCTGTATGTTTTACTTATTTACTTAAAAATTGCGTTATTTATCCTCTTTTAAATTGTATATGACCTGATTTTGGTTATAAATAAAACTTTGTCACTTGAGTGTTGCTTCCTGGCAGAACCCTTTGTTGTGCTGTACATTCAAACAGATCCACTACTCTCTGCAGGAGTCAATTGTTTACAAGTTGTTTAGCTTATGATCCCCCAGTGCTCGGCGCGCTCATTAGTTTCCGCAACGACAAAAGAACAATGGGGCAAACAGTCATTGTCTTCCAGGTGCTTCGAGTTGATGATGGACACCGTGATGCGTCGCTGCCCCTTCCTGTCGCGCGTGCCCCACGCCCTGTTTCAGCAGTCTGGGAGGTCCCTTGTGGCCTATGCGCAGAGGTGTCCTGTTATGATGGACCTGGCCTCGAGCACCCTTGTTCGAGCCTTCTCCTCTTCTGCTGCCAGTCTGCAGAAGGTGGAAGGCACGCCCCCTAATGACAGGGGTGAGCAAGGTATTAAACCATTCTGCAGTTTCATCTGTGCATCCTGTCCTCGTTTAGCGACTGACCTCTGTTCCAACAGCCATGGTCGCTAAGTGAAAATCACAGCAGTCTGTAGGCATGCCAGTGACTGTGCTTGCCACTTAAGCATTACATAATGCGTACATTTGTCGGCTATTTATTTATTTATTTACCTGTCTTATTTGTGAATTGTCACAGATCGAGGTAGTTGCTAAATGAAGATTTGATGTATTTCCATTATAATAGGATGAAACCTGATGTTTTGTTTTGTTCATGCTTGCAGGGATATTGCATGAATGGACACCAAATGTTACATTTAAAATCAGTGAGGCTCTTGTGTTGTACAATATTATAATACAAACATGATGAGGTATCTTTTAATGTAAATGTAGGTCCAAAGCACCTTTGGATTTCTCCTTCTTGTCAGCCTGCGACCTCCAAGTGCCCTTTTCTGGCAGGGGAGATGGAACAGAGCAGCAGTGTGGTCCGAAAGGCTCAGGCTGAGCTTCAGGAGGATGTGAAGGAGATCCAGGCTGTTCGCACAGGTAATTGTTTCATTTTCTAACCTCTCCAGTGTCCCTAATGGTGAGAAATGGGCAAAAAAAAACGCATTGGCAAACCTGCATTAAAAAAAATATTTTTCACTTTTTCACAGGAGACTGCCTCTTTGTAGTCTTGCTGCTGAGCTCAATTGTTCTTAAAATCCAATTTTAAAGTTTTTAGAACTTTAATGTTTCTGCCTTTTTAGTTTCTAAAAGCCTTTGTTTTGATTGGTTGTAAAACAAATTAGATCTTAAAACGTTTACAGCTATAAAAAATATCAGGCTTCACAGACAAACAACAAAAAGTAAATGAGCTATTCAAGAAACCATCTGTCAGAGTTTTAGTCATATGATATCAGCAGGTAAGAAGTAGATTGGCTGATGTATTCACCAAAAGCCTGTTGTAACCCATGAATTAGTGGCAAAGCATGAGAGAAAAACAGATGAAACTTCTTGCAAAGAAGTAAATGCAGCCCATATCTGGGATGACACTCTGGTGTTTGTAATGCTTGGAAAGCACTGATCAGAGGTTGATGTGAACATGACATAAGGAACCACATAATTATCACCTACACCTCTTCCTGTGAAGGACAACGTCAAGGTGTGTTTTTTTTCATAAATCCATTGCAGAGCTGGCTGGATCCCCAGTGAACCGTCATGTGCTGAACATCATGAAGGATGATGGCATGGAGCAGCAGGGTCTCTTTTCCAAGCTGCTGAGGCAGTGGCCCACGGGGGTCACTCATCTCCCGCAGAACAACGTGCCGAAAGGTGAGACGTCTGCTCGTGCCCACACATTTTTGCTTTACACCACAGCTGTCTGTGATCCCATACTACATACAGATGGCTGTGTGCCACAGGCTGCCTTTC
Source organism: Chitala chitala (assembly GCA_025773905.1). Taxonomy (NCBI): domain Eukaryota; kingdom Metazoa; phylum Chordata; class Actinopteri; order Osteoglossiformes; family Notopteridae; genus Chitala; species Chitala chitala. The sequence continues at coordinate 10,604 of JABJVR010047385.1, read as the reverse complement.
TGCAGCTTGTAATTACTTTTTACATTTTATTTAATTGTCCAATGCTTGGCTTGAATTTCATCACCAAAGTCAATCTCTCAGCTGAAACCCATGTCCCCTGTAGTCAATAATCATATCATGATTTTCTGTGTTATTCATTGTATGGGTTTTTTTTTCTAACACGTCCCATATAACTCTATGCAGCAGTCTCCACGTTCTGCTATGACCAGTTCTTCGAGAAGAAGATTGAAGACAAGAAGAACGACCACACGTACCGGATCTTTAAAACCGTGAACAGGAAAGCGGAACGCTTCCCCATGGCAGAGGACTGCTCAGACTCTGTGTCTTCAATGCGCGAAGTGTCCGTGTGGTGCAGCAATGATTACCTGGGCATGAGCCGACACCCACAGGTCATCCGCTCCGTCATGTAAGTCCACTCACATACTTCATCTGTCTGTATATATATTTGGCTTTCACATTAGTTAAAAGCAAGGGTTAGATGTGGGGATATGCATTGAACTGAAAAAAGTATTGGAAGTATGGCTTGATTTAGCTTCTGTTATTTATGGGAAAGGAGAGGTTGGTGATTATTTTGCTGTGGTGTGAGGCGGATCCTGTTGAGATGGTCACTTTTAAAAGATGAGTGGTTGCTGTTCTCAGGCGGGCTCTGCAGAGCCACGGTGCCGGCGCTGGAGGCACGCGGAACATTTCTGGGACGAGCAAGTACCACGTGGAGCTGGAGCGTGAGCTGGCTGACCTGCACGGCAAAGACGCCGCACTGCTTTTCAGCTCCTGCTTCGTGGCCAACGACTCCACGCTCTTTACTCTGGCCAGGCTGCTGCCAGGTACTGGGGGGGAGGAGAGGGGCAGTGGGGGAGGGGAAGGATCTCTCTGTGTCTGTGCTGATCAAAGCGCTAACGTCACTCAGGCTGCGAGATCTACTCTGATGCGGGCAACCATGCGTCAATGATCCAGGGGATCAGGAACAGCGGCGCGCGTAAGTTCATCTTCCGCCACAATGACATCGCACACCTGCGCGAGCTCCTGGGAAAGTCCAGCCCATCGACGCCAAAAATAGTGGCTTTTGAGACTGTGCACTCCATGAATGGTAAGCCGCTTTGAGTATTATTTTTCTAAAACCTTTGTGGGCGTGGAAAGGTCTAGTTTTACAAATGAATGTTATTTGTGTCAAGATATGACTGGGAGGGGGGAGCACAAAAAACTCATGGTATGGTGATTCTGATGTGTCCTAGGTAGCATATGTCCCCTGGAGGAGATGTGTGACCTCGCTCACAAGTTTGGTGCCATCACGTTTGTGGATGAGGTTCATGCTGTTGGCTTGTACGGCGTACGAGGAGGCGGAATTGGTGACAGAGATAAGATAATGCACAAGATGGACATAATTTCTGGGACACTTGGTAAGTGCATTGCTGCGTACGTTTGGTAGAACCAAGAAGGATGTTCTGTTTAAGGATCTTTTTTTTTTTTTTTTTTTACTCTAAAGGCCATTTATTTCAATGTAGGCTCATAATGAATGGTTATGCTTTTTTGTTAATACATCCGAATGGATTAAAGGATAACTGCTTGCTTGAATATTGTATAAGAGCTGAAGTAAAGTGCCTATAATGGAGTTTGCATGTGTTTGCATAGTTTGGAAAATGCAGTTCGTAGTTCTGGCTCAGATTTTTCCTTCTTCACTGTGCGAGCGTCATGCCCAGTAAGAGAAGTACATGATCGTCCATTCCTTGCAGGAAAAGCTTTTGGCTGCGTAGGTGGCTACATTGCCAGCACCTCTGCTCTGGTAGACACTGTGCGCTCGTATGCTGCCGGCTTCATTTTCACCACCTCGCTGCCGCCGATGCTGCTGGCGGGCGCGCAGGAGTCCGTCCAGATACTGAAGAGCGACGAGGGTCGAACGCTCAGGCTGCAGCACCAGCGCAATGTCAAGCTTCTGCGTCAGAAGCTGTTGGACTCGGGGTTCCCTGTTGCTCCCTCTCCCAGCCACATTATCCCTGTCAGGGTGCGCTTATACATCGTCCCACCGCCTCCTCTCCGCTGTCCTGAAATGTACATTCTTTTACGTTGTATTTTTGCCACACTGCCTCCACGTCCAGGTTTCAGATGCGTCCAAGAACACGGAGATATGCAACATCATGATGAGCCGGTACAACATCTACATCCAGGCCATCAATTACCCAACAGTGGCACGGGGTCAGGAGCTTCTGCGAATCGCCCCTACGCCTCACCACACCCCAGAGATGATGAACTATTTCGTTGGTAAGGTTGAAACTCAATGCCAGGTCTTGGTAGCCATCTTTTCTGGGGGTCACTTATGATATTTACCTTCTCCTGCCTCTAACAGAGAAGCTTGTGGAGACCTGGAAGGAGGTTGGCCTGGAGCTGAGGTCCAGTTCTTCTGCAGCATGTAAACTCTGCCATCAACCGCTGCACTTGGAGATGATGACTGAGAAAGAGAAGTCCTACTTCACTGGTCTCGGTCACCTGATCTCAGCCAGTGCCTGACCTTCAACCCCAATAATTAACATTAACATAGTTGGTATAATGTTTGATAAAGTATTTTAAGTAGAATACACACATTTTAAATTAGAATACACATTTTTATTGCATGCTGTATATCTTTTATGTTTTTAATTATAGAGAATCTAACTTTTCAAAGTAAATGTATAACTGGAGTATAATTTGTATTAAATCTTAATGAAATTTCATTCTTGATATTTGTATACTAAAGGGAACTCTATATTCACCTTGTGTTTGCCATATTAAAGTCACAAAGAGAAAGTGCATGTTCCTCATTGTCCTGACAGGACCATGTGCCACCTGCAATATACAGAAGTGGATCTCAGAAATACAATGGAATGAGGAAGTTTGTTGATTTGAAAACTAAACCACACCCATTTTTATATAGCTTGGGGTATAGCTGCCGGAAATGGACAACATTTCATGTTTGCAACCTTAGTAAAACTTTTAAATTGAATTTGAACTTTTAAATTTTTAAATTTAAATTTGATTGAAATTAAAGTTTTTCTTTTAGAACTTTAGAACTGATGCATGTGTCCTGATATCTCAGCCAATGCATGTGCACCTCATAAACTGCATCCCTGGTTGTCATCTCTCAGCAGAAACAAAAGCATGAAAACCTTATCTTTACCTTTCAAAGCCAAATGACCCAAAAACAAGTTTTTTTATATACTATCTTTTTGTGATTGACAGTTATTGAAGACTAGTGCTGTGACCAAAGTCTGTGAACCACAATCAATCAAGACTTACTTAGATGCAGATAACTAAGAGTGCAGATAATTAAGTCAGCTTTGCATGTTTAACCACTTAACACTTAGTACTTGGGTGTTGTTAGGTTTTAACAGAGTTTTATACCTTCGAACATGACTCCCCCCTCCAGCTATCGTGGCCTAACCCAAGAGGTACTGGTCTGAATCTAGCTTGAATGGCAGTCATTCAAAATGAGAAGTGGCCCTAAAGACGACTTTTTCTCTTCAAAGTGAGATGATCAGAGCTATAAGCTGTTTTATAGTTCAACTGCTGCATGTATGAAGTATAACACTATGTGGCATTAAATTAATATTCCAGATATGCACAGGTATATCCAAGTCATATTTTGAGCTTTTTGCTATGAAAACACCCAGGCTTCAGTATAAATGTTGACCTCGGTTCTTATGTAATGTTTGTGGTACATATTGCTACGTGTGCCGTCTATGTTATACTTCAATTAACTTTGAATCAGTAGCAAATTTAACTTCTTAAACAGTGTAGACTCCAGAAAAATTAAGCGCATTAGAAACTGTATCAAAACAGATCCTTGCGTTAACCCACTGACTAAATGGAACCCAATAAAAGTTTATTGCTTCCTTATTCATTTAAAAGTAAATTGAATCTCTTATGGTTAAAATATAAGATTAGGTGCAATCTCTAAAATATGGCAATTAGCTAAATTGGCTGAAATTTAGCTATGTTAAATTTGATATGTTGGACTAGTGTTCTGGTTAGTTGTCTTTCCATTTGTGTGTTGGTACTAAATTAGCTATTTTTTGTGAGTAACATTCCTATCTCTAATGACTTCTGGGGAAAAAAAGAAAAAGACCTGGGCAAATAACTATCACTTAATGTAAAATAATTAGAAGAATTTCTACCGTCATCTATGTAGTATGTGTTTAATGGTTTCCATGTATTAAATTATAATATGTTAGATGTTAGAAAGTGCAAAAACTATTAATCTCGGCCATTTGCCTTTTATATCCTTTTAAAAGAGAACGCAATATCTGTTTTTAAATGTGCAAAAATGGAACAAAAACATTAGAAAAACTGCATCTTTGAGCAAATGCACATACACTGGAAGGGTAAAGGTGATTAATTTTCTTTACCTTAATTTAAATGTAACTTTTTAAAAGGAATTCAGTGAAAAGGTTTGCTCCAAATCAATTACACGGTCACATTTTCCCATGTAATTTTAGATGCATCTCTGGCTGTTTTCTGTCTTATCTCACCTGTGGGGTCTTATTGGTTTTATCTTTTTTTTTTTTTTTCTGGCAGGATTAGCTCCAAACCTGTAGATTTTGAAGACAGGGAACACCCTTGGCTTGGAGTTTAGATATGAACACATCAATATGGAAAATTAAGTCACACGCAACTGAAAGAAATCTATGCCATTGCCCTATTTCCAATCTTTTACGTCAGCACCCAATTATGCCAGCTAATTGTGTTTTCTCATTGTTAGTCCACAGGCACACAATATGGAAAAGAAGATATCCGTCCTCTTTAAAGGGTAATTGGTCCTACTTATGCTGTTATTACAGGTTACATACGAAACTGATTTTAAGTACTTGATATTTTATTGCATACACAGGGAAACAATTCCGCTATAATGCAGTTAATTGCAGCTGCCAAAGTCTTAGTTGAATTCCATGTTAAAAATAGGAAAACAAGTTCAAAGAGTGACCTGTGTCAAAGCCTACGTGACTAGCTGACTTATTTTAACAACGGGGGGAAACACTCCTTTGGACTTCTGCCAGTTCTTCTTAGACTTTCCAGCAGTAGTTACAATGTACTGTCTGACACAGGAAGCGTTACTGTGCAACATGCTGCATGTGGTAACATCAAGCAACAGAAATTATTAAATGCAGTCCATATAACTGATATTGTCTTATTACAATGAAACAGAAGGAAAACACATACACATTTTTTCACTTTAACCATTTTTTTCTTTAACCAAATAAATATTTGTATTTCGAGTAAATGTTAAAGCAGTTTTTGAACCTCATGGAATGATGATCAAAACCTTTTTTATTAGTAGCTCCGTTTTTATTTTAAGTGAGAAATGACTTAGCCTTTAAGTTAAAGCAAAAAATCTTTGAAATACATTTAAAAAAAATATTTAAATTATGTTTTTTTGTGAGAACATTACCTTTTAACATGAAGCTGTAGTACTCAATATAGAGTATGTTGTTTCACATTCACTTTATCAAAGTGTCGTCTAAGGACGTCCTGTAACCTTCTCCTTTCTTGTAACCTTGGGTTCAAGTAATGAACTGTTCACAAAGTGGTAATTCTGTGTTTACCACATGACTCAGTTGTCCAGTGATAATTTTTGTGGCTTTCTGTGGTCATCTGTCCTCAGAACTCTGTAGACAGTAACACTGATACTTGCCTGCTTCCTTTAGTTTTCCAGTGTTACAGAGAGGGCAACCCTTTCCTATAACGCACTCTGAAATTAGCACATGAACACTATGCAATATTGCTGATGTGTCAGCAGAACAGACAAATGTCTCAATCAGAGCATTTGGACACTCTCAGGTTCCCTTTAATGGACACCTTGCAAAATGCTTTCTCCTCACCTCTGACATCATGAGAACACCCTGACTCTACAAGTGACCCTATTTTAACAGCTTTGCCAACCAGCAGGGCCGGTCATGTCCTCCTCCTGGCTGTGAAGGAATTCAATCAAGAACCCGCCAAAAAAATGATACCCACACTTGACCTTTGTCACCTTTAAGCAGTCTGTCAATCAAAGGGTATGAAATTGTTTAACGTACTAAAGGGGAAAGGGACAAGTGCAGGTAAAGGGTGTAAATGGAAGTAGATACTCTTCAAATATCATGGATTCAGCATAAATTTTTTCTATTTAAATGGGTGTGAAAAGTAAAGGAGGAATGGGATTGATGCACATCCAGTTACTTTAGCTTGCTTTTCAGTTCACATTACATCAACCTACTAGCCAGGTCAAACGGTAGCTCTAGTACACAGCTGAACTTGTGTGTGTTCATTCGGGCTTGAACATGTTGAAGGTTGGGATCTGACTGTGGTAGGCGTGACATGGACTTTCTTTTTGGCCGTCCTCTGAGAAATATAGTTCAATATGTCCATTGTGAAAAGCTGAACACCTGTGCCTTTGAGGGCTAAACAGGCTGTACCTAATTGTAGTGCTGTACAAAGACTTTTAATATCAAAGACACACATAGCAACAAATGTATATATTTTTCTGTGTGCCAGTTGCTGAATCATGTACTTTGTGTTTACACAAGGCTGTAAATCACAAACATCACGTATATCATGTTATATGATTCAAAGTGTTGTAGAGAAACGATATGAAAATCCATACAAAAATATAGAGGAGTGTGAAAAGGTATTGAAATCCACATAAAATGTTTGTTTAGTTGGGTTTTTTTTCCTCCTGGGAGTGTATGTTAATGACTGGCTATCATATTACTCAATAAGAAAACAAACTTTTTACAAGAATGTCCTTGCGTAAGCTTTTTTGCACACAGATGATCGGCAGAAGTCTTAGTAACTTAGCTGAATTTGTGTCAACTGCGGGAACCAAGAAAGGAATGTCAAAAACAAAACTTCCGCACCTCACATACAGTAGCAAAGCCTCCGGTTTTGCTGAATTTTGTTGATCGGCAGAAGTTGAAGAGAACGACGAATAATTTCTTGACGTCAGTTGTGGTAGACCTTGTTAAGTCCCTTTCGGCCAAATGATGCAAGAGTTCCGTCATGCCTCAATGACAATATCTGCAGTAATCACAGACTTCACTGGTTTAAGATTAGATAGATCTTTATTAATGCCAAGGGAAATTAATGTGCCATCAACAAGCTTAGTGCAACAAAGGCAGAAATAGAGAGTAAAAAAAAAAATCATTGGCTAAAAAATAATTTCATTAAATCAAATGCATAACTTATTAAACACTAATACAATAAATATATTTTTAAAAAATACAGAAGTATGTATAGGATATACGAAACAGGGTGTGCTAATAGCAATATTATTATCAATGTTAATAACAGCAACATAGTTTACATCTATGAGTGAGAGGGTAACTTCTGTTAATCTGAGCATAAAGCATGTATTGTTGTTTCTGTATGTTAAAAGAGTGAAAAGCATAAAGGGCTACAGACAACTCATTTAAAGCAGGAGATGTATTTGTTAACTCGTTATTGTGTTTTTATTTCCTGACTTTCCAGGGTGAGAGCATGATGGTCATGTTCCATACCCTTCTGAATGTTTAAGCATATAGAAACCTTCGAAACGTTTGTTGTTTCCATTGATATATAAAGAAATTCTTACTATTGAATCCTATGACAATTTTAATCATGCAGCTTCTTATATACAAATAATAATAATAATAATAATAATAATAATAATAATAATGAAATTTGCCTATAAGACAGAGCTTGCTTGCTGTCCTTATGGACAGGAACACAAATCTCCCAGCCATGACCCATCAGTTAATGAAAGTGAAGATGAAGGCTCTTGGTTTATCACACCAATGTGAATGTGGCAAAAAATAAATAAAATATAACAAAATTTTTAAATAATCATGTAGGAGGATATTTGTTTTCTTTGTAAAACAGGAAAAACTCTACTGGCCTCTAGTGTCCAAATTGCAAAGAGACAAACAGACATGAGAGTGGTTTGTTATTTTTCCTTTTAAAGTATTTCATGAGCCCCAGATTGAAATTGCTTCTCCCCATTTATCTTATCTCCTTAGGGGAGCAGTGGGGAGCCACACACAGCACTTGAGAGCCACACACAGCACTTGCTAGGATTTAAGAGTCTTTCACAAGCACACACATGGCTGGAGCAGGATTTGAGCCAGGGGACGTCACCAGCCCGGCCTAATTTTCTACCCAGGGAACCACCTTGCTGCTTATTAGCACAGAAAGAGATTCTGCTCATAAATATGTTTGCCTGAACTATGACTTAAACAGCCAACCTCACCATCAGTTGACATTTGCTGTACTTGCACAGTGAGCCCAGTGACGTTTTCTTGGATAAAAGAGACCTTCACACCTCTCACACAGAACTCATGTATTGCAGGGTATTGCAATTCATGCTCACCTCTTGGCACAATCTTGAGTCCCACCAATTCATGCTTTTAATGGCACAGTGAATCAGCATATGTTATATTTTTGTTACCACTGGATTCTGTGTTGCTAATCCACATAAAACTCTGTTACTGTCTCTAGGGTGATGGCAATCCCAGCTAAAGCATCTAGCTCTACAAAGCATAATCTCTGGAATAAAATTTACCATGGATACTCTGTACAATGGGGAGGTAATGGTTCTGCTGCAGAGGGGGGCATTGATCTAGTATAATCATCAGTACATATATGGCAATTATTTAACATGACCAGCAACTCTGGATCCCTAAAGGAGTCATGAGATTGTATTCTGTCATCTGTGCAGCCTTAGATTTCCATATGCTTCAGTCCAGAAAAACAGACTCTTTTTGGCGTTGGAGATTAGAATCATACAAAATGCAGTCTTTTGTTCACGTAGTATGATGTGCATAAAAACAGGAGTTAGTAGTGTGACTAACACCCCGCTCAGTGGGCTCTCTGTCTGGGGAGAAGGTTGCAGTTTTTAGTTAGTCCCTTACAATGGACTTGATTAACGGATGGACTTCATATTTTGTTCTGGCAGACAAAAGCTACATTGCACAGAACATGAAGAACTAACAACTGATAGATGGAGCAGTGGTAGGAGTGCTATGTGCCAATGGCACAGGACAAAGATGTTCCTGTTTATAACCTGGACTACTGACAGAGTGCAAAGTGCCACCTTTCAAATTAGTATGTTCAAGTTGTTTAAAAAAAAAACAAAACCTGAAAGGTATTGCAATGAACGGGAAATCTGATCAGCAGTTGACTTCTCCCTTAAATATGACTTAGGAATTAACAACAACAACAATAATTATAACAACAACAATAATAATAACTTTAAAAAACAATAATAATAATGTGTTACTCTTACATAACACTCTCAAGACACCCAAGGCACGTCACACTGGAAATAGGGATTCTCATTGACCCCCATCAGTGTGCAGCTTCTACCTGGATGATGCCAAAGCAGCCGTAGTGCACCAGAAGGTTCACTGCACACCAATTAGGTGAGGAGGAGAGAGTGATACAGTCACTTCACACATGGGGATTAGTAGGAGGCAAGATTGATAAATCCAGTGGTCTATGATAATTTTAGCTTTTAAATTAACTGTCATATCTTAATGCAATTACCTTTCTGGAAAAATATCAGCTACATCATGATTTTTTTATTATCCCACAAATCTCCGCTGTTTGGAATCACACAAGTCATTTAAAAAATTACATACTGAAAACTTGTAAAATTTTCCCTTTAAAAAAATTTGTAAAATAGTCTGATAAAATGCAACAGAAGTCCCGGCAGGGGGCGCTGTTTAACTTCCAGACTCGTAGTCACCTGGCTTATTCTCCACAAATGAAACGAGACATTTTTCAACAGCTGCAGCATTCAGTTCATAGGAATATAACCATACTACGTATCATTTTACTGACCAAGTACATAACTCCTTAAAATGAAATTTAAATGTTTGCATAGGTGGACTGTTCAACACGTTTAACATTGTAAATCCACGAGGTACGTGGTGATGTAGAGAACACCCAGCCGCCACCACCACGAAGTGCGCTTAGGGGCCACGTTATAAGATTGTTGTTGTGTTATTTTGACGAAATGGTCTTTGGTTTGTGTGAAAGGTTTTTCCTTGCTTCCTTTCCTCAGAAATATGGAGTGGGCCACTGACTGGCAGTTCTCCTTTTTCCTCCTACACAGAAGCCTCAGAAAATCCCAGATAATGCTCAAAGCGTGTCTTCTGCTGGTCTCAAAGAGGACTCATACAGTTCGCTGGTAACAGTAAAGACGCAATAAAGTAAAATATAATAACTCTTAAAGATACACACGACTCAATAGGTGCCTTATCACCAGTCCTATATATTTAATAATTAACATAACCAGAATTAAATAAAAAAATAATCACTATTTGTTTGTTTTTACGTTTAAAATGTAATTTAAAATATTTTAAATGTAAAAACAGACAAATACAGCTTAATGACAGCACGTTTGTTTTGGTCACGGTGAAAATTGATCGTCTAAAAAAATAAATAAAAATAATAATCAAATACAAAAATAAAACACAAACTCCGCCACGTTGACTGGTCATTGGATAAAAATTAAGTGAGTCGGACAGATACTGCGAGAAAAAAATGTGTGTGTGTGTGTGTGTGTGTGTGTGTGTGTGTGTGTGTGTGTGTGTATATATATATATATATATATATATATA
>JABJVR010047384.1:0-27895 GCA_025773905.1 Chitala chitala | reverse complement strand
GATTCCGTGGGCTTGGCACGGCCTGGCACCTCTCACAGTGCCATAACACTGGGAACAGAGGACACACTCCTACCACCAAAACCATGCCATCTTCCTGTCAAATCAAAAATACTCATCTTGTTTCACACCTCCTCACAGATGCGTGTAAGGGGAAGGACAGGTCCTACCCAGGGTGTTAACCAAGCCAGAACAGGTTTCTCCCCCATGTGGACTCACTTCACAACACTGAGACTGTCCTCTGAAGCCACGATTTCCTGCACAAAAAGGCAACTAATGAAAGACAAAACTCCCTCATCAGTGCAGTCATCCTAATCTACGCTGAGAAGTTACTCACCCTTTGAAACGACACGTACAGCCAACTTCCTCATCACTTAGAGGGGCCTTTGATGAAGAACACGGACCTTTCAAAAGTCAAATTACCAAGTGCCAAAGGCATCAAGGCGTAAACCCCGTTTGCTTCTTTTTAAGTTACCGACAGTCATACGTGTTCAGTGTTTCGAAAGCATTAAGACCCGGAGGGCAGACCTAGAAGGAAGTAGACATCGTGTACACTTTTGTCTGGACAAGATTTATGACCGCTTCCAAAGCTGACAAGTGTTGCAGAGCGACAAGGAAAAAGACAGCCGTCAGATGACAGTTTGGCCAAAGCTTCTATAAGAGCTTAATGTAAAATAAAGGAGGTTTATTGCAGAAGGTTCCTTCAGCACAAAGGCTGATGGGAAACCATTCCACTCTGGACAGTGAGATGGCGACCAAGGTGTCAGCTCGTTAGGCTGTTTGGCAGAGCTGTGCTAAGCTCTGCTGTGTTCAGTATGATGAGGCGACAGGAGATTTGGTCGAAGGGTGCAGCATCCAAAAAGGTCAAACAGCAAGTTAGATGATCTGGGTCTAGTTTCAGACTTTCAGACAGGAAATTTTGCATCATTTTAGCATGAATAAAGTCATCAGGCATCCTGGAGGGGCAAAGCACAGGACAGTAGGTTATAATATTAGCAGGCTCCAGTTACCATACTCGTCCACACAGACCTCTACCATTAGTGACTGACAAATGAGCTTCTGCATCCTGGGGGTGGGCGGGACTTGCCGTCTGCCTGATTTATCACAATGGAGGCCTAATATCCAGTGGGAAGTGGCTAAGCCAGTAGTGATTGACAGGCCATAATAATGCCACCTACTGAGTTTTTCAAAGTCTTCTAGCCCGTTATCTCCCATAGCTAGCAGAAGAATAGAAAAGCAGCCAGCCAAGCCCAAACTGCTAAATCTGTGGGGGAGGGGGGAGGACAGGAGTCTGAGAATAAAGTAACATCAGAAAGGAAATAACCAACCGAAATAACTGAATGAAGCGTCGTGCTGTGTGGCACTTTGTTAAAACGAGAATATCATTTTCCATAACCAAATTCTTAGGTAAACTACAACTTTAGTGGGCAGAAAACCCAGCTAAGATAAAAGACTCAGATAAGGAGCAGGCTTTTTATTTATATGTAATCAATCATAAAGTGATACCACATTTCCTTGTTTAAATACAAAACCAAGTTCCTAAACCCCCCACCCCCCCCAGGCTCGCATGGCAGTACAGAACACACCGTTGCCGTCCCTCTGAAGTTTGCAACGATAACATCTGACCTCTATTTCACGATAGAGAAGTGATCTGCAGACATTCAAAACAACCATGCAAATCCCGGAGACCGGTGACGCAGCAGGTGTGAGGGGCACATGGCACATGGCACCCGTGCAGGGCCGTGTGTGGACGTGGGCACCGTGGGCACCGAGGGTACCTAGCAAACGCCGAGGGGCGGTATCGTGATCATGAGCGCCGTTGGAGAAAACGGCTGGGCTGATCATCGCCAAGCCCCGGTCGAAGCATCATCAGCAGAGGCGCGGCTCGACGCGGAGCAAAAACAGGATATGACATCGTGTGGGACGTCTGACTAACTGCCGCTGGCGTCGACAGGCCGTAGGAGGCGGGAAAGTTACAAAGACAGAAAGAAAAGACGCGCGAAGGAGATTCAGCGCGGTCCACCTACGGGTATCCACCTCTCCACATCGAGGCGTTCAACTTTTTTTTAATTTTTTCTTTTTTTTTTTTTCCATTCAAAGTTCTCAGTGTTTTGTAGCCAAGAGGAGCTAGCACTGCTATGCAGAAACGTTAACGACAAGATGATGATAACAATGAACATGGCAATGTTAGTGGTACTAAATGCTGTGTAGATTCACCAAAGCATCATCCCGTAAAGGCTTTCGCTAGATGACAGTGCTGTCACGGTCAGCATTTAAATCAGAAATGAGAAACTGAAGAAGTGCAGGTTACTAACTGGCTCTCCCTCAACCTTTCCAGGAGAAACGCCCGGCAGCTGTGCTTCTGCAGCACGCAAACACAGCACAAATGTAGCACAGCGTTTGTTCTGTGGCTCCTACACGACAGCGATGTTGGTTCTGTGCAAACCGGTTTTGCCAACTGTGTGTCACGCTCACCAGCACCCAGGAAAGTAAGGCCCCCCGACACCTGCGCTCACCTGCTCCTCACCCATTAAATATCATAAGACGAGGTGACGGGGCGAAGCCTAGTGTTCTCCTCCCTCGGGAACTCCCCCCTACCCGGCTCATTCTAAACGTTCTGCTGCAGAGCATGAACCCTGACTTTCGCCAGCTTCAACATGGATGCATGTTCCTTCCGTCCCTTCCTCCTTCTCCTCCTTTCCTGCAGCCTGTCAAAGACTCTGAGGACCTCTGGGATTTATTCCCATTTTGTCTTGAGGGGAAAACATACTGTCATTTGGAGTATTACTGTTTTCCCCTTTTTTTTTTTTTTTTTTTGACCACGTCTACTCTTGGGGGCTTAACCAACATCGCCTGGGTGGGAGATGTTTGTGCCCTGAGGCCTGCGATGTGGAACTTCTTGTCTCAGGGATGCTGAATGACTCATCCTCACGTTACTTTAGCACGATGCGGTTTACGCCTTCTGGCACCTTGCAAGGTCCGACCTCGCTGCTTATTCCTACGCAAACCGCCAAGACTCGCAACACAAGGCCGAAAGTGTGCGGCGCTGTGTCTTATGGAGAAATGCCTTTCTCCTCAACTTACCTGGCATGGAGGACAGGAGGAAGGACTGCAAAATCAGCACCTTCAGTTGACCCTAATCTGGAGGTTTGCAAAATGTGCACTGTTAAAAGACGTCAACTTTAAACATTGAGGCAACTGGTTTAAGAACCAGAGAGTCTTTGATGTTTTAACAACGCACCAATAAAATATCAAGCAATATACAACTTAGTAAAAATTATTTTCAAGTACAACGTGAATCAACGAAAGCAAAAATACATGTTGCCTCCTGTCCACCAGACATTTCTGGGTTTTGGTGAGTTTGAGTGAGCATGCATGACGTTTGAAGAAAAAAAAAACATTATCAATACAGAATTAGCGACTGGTGACGAGGACCATTTGCAGTTTGGACTGGAAACATCTAAAAATAAAACGGCATCATATCAGAAGGGACAAGCAGGCTTCCTCTGGCTGGATGTCTGAGGTCAAGGCAGACTTAGACATATCGTACCCAGAATGCTTTGCCTGACTTTGGCCAATAATAGAGACCAATTTCCCATTGGTCACACTTGGTTTGTATGCTAGTTGGTACTATGCCCAGGGATGGGAATTTAGTACTCATTAAATATTAATAAATAGCTAACATTTATTTATTTATTTTTTGTCTTTCTCCTTTTTATACAATTTTAAGTGAGTCCCATCTTCACTGGTGCCTTGAATCTTGTATTTCTTTACAATGACAATAAAGGAATCTAATCTAAATAAAGTACTCAAAAGTCACATGACATTTTGTGTCAATGAACAGCGACAGGTTCTCACCTGTGTTGCTTTGTCTTTCATGTAGCAGGGCTGTTACAGGTGAAACACGGCCCTGGGGTGATGCTCAGACACAAAGCACATAAGACTGGAGCACGATGTTAGCCGAGTTTCACCATGAGCACAAACACAAGCTGACATTTCCTGCTAATTTTTTTTTTTAGTAAAACATTACCTTCACTTCACCATTCGAGCAGAAACCGAGATTAAAGCACCAGTGTCCTGCAGGTGTCCTGCAGGTTAAGAACTTGTTCCTGCCAACACGACAGCCTCATGTTGTAGGAGTTCCATCAGGTACCAGCATGAGAATAACGCTCAGCTTTGGGTTTGGGTTAAAGCTGATGAGACAGTGGTGGAGTCCTCCGAGCAAAGAGCCGAGAAGCTCCACCAGCAGGACTTTACAGCAATCCTTGTCCACGGCACAGGTGCTAACACGGTCCACCAAATGTCTGCAGAGAAGCCAGCAGGTGCACTGAATGCATTTCTGTCTGGCATGCCTACAGGACCCTCAGAGAGGACTTGCCCTTCTGTGAAGCGGGACAAACAGGAAGCTCCACACAAGGAAGCTCAGAGATGCTGCCGTCGCCGTGGGAAACGGAACAAGGGCATGAGCCACGGAATTCTACGGCAACGGGTCAGGAAGGGGCTCGAGCTCCGGTCTTGCAACTCGCGTACAAAACGGACGGGACACGGCAAACAGGTACCCACCGACCTACCTCCAGAGAAGCACATTCTTTTCGTACATTTTAACTGCTCCAGAGTGATTTAGCATACAGCCACAATTTCCTCCAAGCACACAGAAGAGCGAGGTCCAGCTCTGACTGTGCAACATCTCGTACGAGCACCACACAAACCAGGCGAACGCCTTCTGACAGGCAGCCGCTGTATGAAGATGAACCTTCTCAATAAAATGTCATTTAGTCACTTGCAGGAAGTTACAACAGCTGTGTAATGTGTAATATTATCTCTTCCAGCTTAGCTACACACACTGTTTGGCTAATCCTCATGTGAAGTACTTCTAATGCCAAACTATTACCCAAAAAAAAAAAAAAAAAAGTCACACATTCTGCTTTGTTCGAGTCCAGTAACAGAAAAGAATAACACCAAGCAACACGTACGAGAGCCGTTTTTCACACTGTCAGCACTTAACAAGTTTGGAAGAGTGAAACGAACTACAGGCAAGTGGACAAAGTGGTATGAGGACAAGTCAGAGACCAAACTGGAGAGCGAACAGGCGTTTTACAGGCATTAAAAGCACAGCCGTGGGGCCCTATGCAGCTCACTGCTTCACAAATTTCCTAACTGCTGTTGAGGACCGCCCTAACTGGCAGGGGCTGAGGGACTCCTGGGAGAGGCGGAAACCATGTTCTTCTCCATGGTGTGCAGCACCCCAGGTGACGCAGCTCGACACCACATTAGTCCAGCACACCGTCCGAGGACGACCGCGCCACGCTGGCACTGGTACCCTGGCAGCAGATGGTGCGGGTGCCCGCGAGCTCTAATGAACGCCACAGGCCTCGAGCAATGACATCATCGCTGTCATCCGCCTAAGTTTTTACAGGCCAGCCTCAGAACGAGCACAGGTTCCACCCCCAGGTTCTTGTCTTTATTATTTCCTTATTATTATTATTATTATTATTTTATTTATTTTTTTTTTTTATGAAAAGGAGAGGTGAGGGTTATATTTTTTTTGGCAGGTTGGGAGGCGTTTGCTGTACTGAGTCGACAAATCTGGGTACACCTGCTGGAAACCTTTCCGTGTCAGGGGTTCCTGCACAACACCAGAGATCCACTCAGCAGCCTCAGACGATGACACCACGTAATTCACGCACTCGCAGGGTGCAGAAGGGCCACCCCCACCAGCAAACGTGCATGCTGAAACACGGCACAGCATCCCTATTACAACCTCATTCTGTTTTTCACAGCGCTGAATCCCAGGTCCCCGAGGCCCAAACTCAACACATCAGAGAACTCCCAAATGAGGTACACCACACTAACTACATTTGCATGGTCCTAAACAGGCACATTATTGTGTGGGTTGCCACAGACCAGATAAGAACAAGCACAACTCTGTTGGACCTGCACTTCCCTCACAAGGAAATAAAAGCAAAGTGTAAAAGGGAAAATTTTCACACACAATACTTTCTACAGACAGTAACAGGCATGAATATTTCACTTTCAACAGTCTTTGCAATAACAGCAGATGGGTCAGTATGTCACATGGCCCTCAGCAGCTCGAACCCTGATCCACACCAGCCTGCTGTGATCAATACAGGGTGAAGTCAAAGGTAAAGACACGCTGGCCGTCCATTTCAGTCAGACAAAAAAAAAAAAAAAAAAAATTCATTTTTTCCTCACATGAATCATGTTCGTAGCGAGGCTTCTCATCCTCTTTTGTGATTTCTAAAGCAACAATGTGCTCCAGAGACAGACCACGGAAAGTACCAAGCTCCAAGATACAACCGTCACGCCATCTTAGGATCCTGCATTTTCTTAACGGGTTTATTAACGATCATCTCCTTAACAATCAGGCACCTCACTCACACGGTATCTTCCTGCTACGCCTCCTTCCGTAACGCTTGGTGGTGGCGGAGGCGAAATGAGACAGAAACAGATTTTCTTAATGGTAAGTTCAACTCATCCCGTTCTGGACGACAAAAGCTACTGGAGCTTTTCTGCTGACCCTGGTGCTCGAGGGCATCTCCTGTACAGAACACCCCCGTGGATACATGTCGTCAGGGCCCATCCTCGCCTCCCGGATACATCACCCTCCTCCACTCTCGCTTCCTGTCATATCGCTCATGTGCTTCTCTCCCGATGTCCCGCCACAAACACTCACCAGTGCTCCTCATTCCCAAGAACCTACCTGGGGGGGTGTTGTCTCAGAACCTACCGATACCAGTAAAACACTCGTGTCATCCTAAGATGGCCCGCATGCACTTTAAACTAGTGAAAGTAGGTAAATACGTTCTGACAACTCCTGGACAGATCTAATCTTCCTTCGGAACTCCCCTTAAGGACCAGAAACCTGTCATGTTATTGGATCGCACCATTTACCCACACAGCATGTAGCTGCATCCGCAGGGACGTGCAGAGCCTACGGTGTCACACCTTCATCCAGCCCCACCCACAGGTTCTGAGCCTCACGCGGGTGTACGACCGAATCCCACAGCACCCGTTCCCCACACCACAGGAAGCTTTGAGAAGATTCCTCCCCGTCTGCGTCTTCTCCAACACATACTAAGACCGTTTACACCGAAGATAAAATATGTTTAAATTAATGTTATTATCAGTTTACATGGAAGGAAGAAAAGAATCTGCTACACTTCTAATGTTTAGTAAACATTTGTACAGAACCCACCCCCCCCCCCCGGTTCTTACCTCAAAGCAAAGTCCAAAGAAGCTCCGTGCAACTCTGCGTAAACTTTAGAAGAACAACTTCACACATCCACCACAGCTGATGGCCGAGGCTGATGTGGGACACAACGGTCTTAATTAGCATGTCTAATGTATTCCACACAGGAGCCAAACAGCAGGACTGCACAACGGAGAATACAGAGCAGCTTACATAAAACCAATTCCCCCTCGACTGAGCAAAATTCTGTTTCGGTGAGGACAGGCGAGGGAGCGGAGCTTCTGTAATTTAGCTCCGTCTTATCCGTTACACTTGTCCCAGTTCGCACCTGGGACTGGCCAATACCAGAGCAGCGTTAGCATGCGAGCATACGGCCGAGAGGCGAAAAGGGGGCACGGGCATCTTTACCTCGGGCCACCCTGTACACCACGGAGCATCGTGGTACTGTGTACCAAAGGCCACTGCTCTGACAGAGACAGAGACAGAGGGGGACACACACGTCACAATGGAATCAACGCCTGTGTCAAAATTACCATCTCTGAGGGGATCACCGTGGGATAAAGAATTCCCAATTCAAACACTTCAACATCTTCTGCCAGCTGTTTTTTGTTGGTAACCATTATATATTTAGATTTTATTGTATAATAAAATGTCATACAACTTCCACCATTTGAAATTTTACTTTCAAATAAAGAGAAATGATTTTCTAAATTATCACCAGCCAAGACGTATTGTTTCAACCTACCATATTACCCACATGGCTGTGGCAAACCCCAGACTCAACGGAATCCTTTGAAACATAAATACTGGCACAGTCCCGTGCAATCACAACCATCCATATGATACCTTGAAAGTTCTACAACAAACAGCTTTGCAACATTTTGCTAACATTCTAGTAACCATACATCCCACCAGAGTGACATTTCTAAATGGCCTAGAAGCAAACACATGCAAGACAGACGACCAAATCGAAGCAGGGTGTCTCTAACCTGCACCTTTTCTTTTGAAGTTGTTCCTATCTGTTCCTGCCATGACACATCGCATTCAGAGACACGAGCGTGGAACATTCCAGACATTCAAAGGGGCGGAGAAAAGGGCTGACATTCGGCGCGATTCTCTCTGTTAGCATCCAACAAGTGTGAGCAGTGATGTAATCTTCTCAGACCCCAAAAGGTCTTGCGATGGAACGTCTCCCTCGTTCTGCCTCGTCAGGCCCTTCCTGTTGGTGCGGGGACACTTTCACCGCTATGCAAACGCAACTGGAAGCAACGAGAAACTCTCTTTCCCATTTGCTAAACATCACCCTTGTGAGCTACCTAATAACGACACCTCGTTAAGGACTAACGTCATCCTTAGCAATAATACCGGACTACGTAACCAGTGTAAATTTCTGTTATCTTTCCTATAATTCTGCACAGCGACAGGTGACTCCCCAAATTACAACTTAAGTTTTAGACAAATGCTGAAAGTCATGCTATTAATGAATCACAGCTGGACAGCAGTAATATTTTGTCTGCTAAATGAGCTGCCAACATGACAACACCTAACACTTCTGTGTACTTCCCAGGTTCGATGAATGTTCTGCCACAGTACAGTGCGGAGTCTCCCAGCTCAACCAAACACACAAAAGCCGTCCACTCGCGATTCAGAAGTCGCCCCGGCGTGCGGTTGGTGCTGCTCCAGAGGCGATTTCAGTGTCCAAGCAGGGCGTCGGGGGTAACGGGCTCGGAGATGTGGAATGCAAGGCTTCTCATTGTGATCAACACCAAGCTACAAAAACACGAAGAATCCGCACTGCAGATTTCGGAGCACAGGACTGCCATTTTGGAAAAAGGTCAGTCATCACCATGTATCCAAGATTCGAGGGTTCAACCTGCTTGCAATAATATCTGAGCAACAGGCCAGGCTGCAGGGCCACCCTGACAACATGTCAAAGGTCATCACTTAGAAAACAAAAACTGCTCCAACTTTCCTGAAGCCATCCTAATTACTGCAGACTCAACTACCAAGCTCAGCACAATAGCTAAATTCACCTTAAAGGGTTCAAAAGTTTGGAAAAAACAGTGTGATATTCCGCTGATCTCAGATCCTGACGCGTAATAGCAAGCAACATTTTAGACCTGTGAATTTATAACACAGTTCTACACTGAATGAAGCCGGACGGTTTCACTTCTCTGCATCAATAACAAGTCACGAACGTAACGGTAAAACGAAGACACTATGCAATGACGCGTTATTTTTAATATTCAGTCACGTAACCATTAAGTATTTAACGGCCTACTAACCAAAAGTGCTTGTCCTCCAGTTTCCCTTCGATCTGAATAATCTCTTCTTGCAGGATCACACGAACGCAAGGTGAAACAAAACGCAGAATCCTTAATCCGACGTCTTTAGATTCTAAGCATCGCCTCACGACACTTTTGCATCTAACCTCCGTTGCAATTTCGCTGCAGCAGCACAATGTTTACGTCTTGAATGATGTACCGCTAGGCCCCTCGGTAGCTCTGCGACCTTCGCGTCAGCCTGCCAGCGTAATTCTTTCCAGCTATCCGCCGGTAAACAACCGTGCGCTGGCACCGTCAGGGGAACGCCTTAGGATGCTTAATACGCCTCACCATAACAGATCCTGCCCTCCAGCACCTTACACAAACTTTCCTCAATGCCCAACGCCGTTGCCATTTTTTTTCGGTTCTGTAAATGATGCCTACCCCAGTCAGTAGAGTTGACCGATCGGGGAGCAAAAGAAAAAGCTGATCCGGCGACCGATGCAGGAATGAGACGGGGTGCTTGAAAATGGTGAATACATGTCACGTTTTGTTGCGCTGCTGGAACGCCTGCAGGACCCTGGCGCGAGGGCCACATGTAAACAGTGCGCAGGTTACAATGTCGCACCGCGCTGCTCGGGGGCTTTAAAGGGCTCGGTGGCAGCAAAGCAAATTTCACCGATCTGTTTTTTTTCCCCTCACATCGCATTACCTTAAGGGAAACGTTGCGTGAAACGCATCAATACGCAGTATCTCTCCTGACCTACATTCGCTTACCAAAATAAGGACACTGTGCAAAAACAACTCAGCAAAATAAAATGACTGGCATGCGAAAGCAAAAAGATGGCAGGGACGTGGAAACGATCCGCGAGGCTGTTTTACCTCTACCGGCGGGGCGAGTTTGGACACCGCTCAGGTGAGCTCTTCTCCGGCGGCGATCGTCTCCGTGTGGCGGTCAGCTCTCCATGCCCAAAGCTGCTTCCCCCACCCCCCCGGGTTCGCAGGCGGCGAGGCTGGAAGAGCGGGATGTCAACTGCTCTGTGTCGCTGCCGACTGAGAAGGAGGAGGAGATAGATCGGGTTGGGCTGTGGTGGTTTCCGTGCAAGAGCAAGCAGGGGAGAGTGGCGCGGATAGGCTGCACCCGGCTAGTGCCGGTGCCACAGCCTGATGATGTCGTAGTGGGGGGGGGACCGTCACTGCTGCGTTTCACCAGCTGCTACAGCTGCAAGCGGGACGAACTCCGACCTGACACCGATATTACTTGCCCCCAGTGCATCGAGCACTTCCAACTGGCAAACCCAAGTAGCTGATTTTGTGCTACCTGTCAACGCAGATCTGCAGTTGTTGGGATTTTTTTAAAGCCACTACAATTGTTAAATATCGGCGTAGAGTTTAGCGTTGGAAACAAATTTAGCGATCGACATCCGATTTCGCTGTAAGATGCTGATCGCTACATATCGGTCCTCTTTAAAACATGTTAATATTGTCCAGTTTGATTGCAAAGCAGTTATGTTGAAACAACAGGATTGTTATCGGTAGTAATACAGTTAAGTACACTGGGACGTAAAATATCATAGCTAGCTATTTAGCCCTTACAAAATACATCTTCCCCCCTACCTATCATTATATTATAACCTTTGCTACTGTCAGAATCACAGCTGCTGCAACGCTACGACTGTTAACTGTTCGCATGCGATTGGCGACTTAGTGTTGACTGTCGGCGCTCATTGGTTCAACGCACTGCTGTTGACCGTAAAAATGGCCAATACATTCATTGAGGTTTCGTGAGTGTAACACGTGACTCTCCCTCAACATTTCATTGGCCCTTCAGTTAAATTGACAATTCATGTTGTAAAGCGTGCGAGGGGGGCGTGTTACGTGTGTATAAACAAGGCAGATTACGTTTATTGGCTGGGGTAAGAATCGACAGCCATTTCATAACAGGAATAAAATGCAAAATAGGACATGTATACTGTGAAAATAAAGCACACATCATCCACACATTTGTTAACTGGGCGAAAATTTTAATAATTTCTAGTCGGGCAATAAAAATCAGTCGACTTCTAACGTTCTAATTAATACTTTAAAAACCATATCAACAACCAATATAATATTATAGTTCTCAGAAAAGGAGTTTTAAATGTATTAATATAATCTACCTCTATATCAATCTTATTTTTATAGTATAATGGTATTAAGAATTGATAAATTCTTTAAACATTAAAACTACAGAAAATCGTGTTTGTGTTATATTTCATTAAATGTAACAAATGTAAAATAATCATACAAATATGGTTTGATCGAGGAGGCGGCGCACCTTTGAGTCGAACTGGGAATACGACCAGAACATGTACTTTTGAAAATATTTATGTTTTCATTTAAGTCGCTAATTCAATAATTTACAGCCCACACCAAAATATGTCGACTGCGGTGTAATGAAATTTCATCTTTAATACAATGGAAACATATGCGACACACGCATATAGTGTATATACGCAATTTATAAACATAATTTTACACTACACTGAATCATTTCACAAATGTTTTCACTGTCTTAACCAGGCAGATCCTGAACAATAACCACACACTCAATGATCACATTTAAATATACAGTATCTATACAGCGCTACGTTAAAACGTTCCTTTACATCATGTGTAGTTTTCAACCAAAACTCGTGTTTAAACTGACTATAGGGAGTTGCAAAATTAAAATACAGCATTATCAAAAGCAATGCCCAATGACCAATCAGTTGTATGTAAAAAACGGGACAGCACTGACACATACCAGTCTGGCATACTTATACATAACTAATGTAGCTGATCCAGTTACAGTATGAAAATTTACCCTTCAGACTAAAATAAAAATCCACGCCTTCGTAAGATTTAACCCATTTGCAAATATTTATGAATTTACATATGAAGAAGCAAGAACACAGCCTTCAGTTCTTAAGTACTCGAGTTTCTGTTTTACCTTCCTGGGCAAACCAAACACACTACAAAACGGCCACATGTGGTGAAACAGGATTAAACGCAGTCGGCGTTTGAAGAACAAATATTCTTAAAAAGTGCCTCGTTACTGTGGCAAGTCCACCACATGAATGTTGTACTTCATTTAAGGCAATGTGTCGAACAAAAAGAGGCGAAGTGTAGGTGTTTGGTGGGAGTAAACTTTTAAAAGCGGACAAAGGCTTTGTGTTCTGCATGTAATGGTGCAGGACTACGAGTCGCAGAGGACCGAATTCTCCAGGCTGAAGTCGTAGCGGAACCTGGCCAGGTTGTCGTTGATGTCCCGGGTCAGCAGCATGTCAGGCAGTTGCTGCTGGAGCCCACCCGCTTGCATGGCCAGGATGTGGGGGGCCAGGGTAAAGGGCACATCGCTCAGCAGCTCTGGGAGAGAAGGCCCACCATCCACAGCAGAGGGTGCTGCTACTGGAGCTGACTGTGATGGAGTAGACTGTGATGGAGCTGACTGTGATGGAGCTGACTGTGATGGAGCTGACCTGAGTGAGTCCTCACAAGGGGCCTGCAAGGAGAACAAGTCTCTTCATTTTACTGAACATTTAAATCGCTTAGGAACACCTGGCGAAACGGCCTTCGTCATGAAATTTGTTAGATTTCCTCTTTCCATCAGCATCTCCTATAATTACCATACAGTGCATGCTGCACTACCAGTTACACACTACAACTGGTAAGAGGTCAAACGTCAGCCAAAGGGGGAAAACAAAGAAATTTCCCTCTGATTTTAAAATAGTCCATGTTTACCCTTTTGTTATTAATATAGACAAAGAATTCTACTAGCCCTAATCCATGCAGGGATCACAACAGGGAACACATTAACTGTGGCAATGTTAGCGTGGTAATGATCGCTGTTTACAGCCTGCTTGTTTATACAGGTAGACTGCCTGCTCCACGTTATGTTTTCCTGGAGCACCCCCTCTTGTGGTGCAGGTGCTGAACTGGCTGCCAGGGCAGTGCGACCCCCAGAAGAGTCTAAAGGCAACGTGCTGTTCTTCCTGACAGGTGCCAGCCAGTCGCCATGCCAACATGTCACAAGGCTCTGACCCTCAGCTGTACCCAGATACAGAGGGACCTTCACTCAGAGGTCAGGGAAAAAGAGGAGTGGGGTAAATCGGCAGCCTTTATGCTCTACAGCGACGATGAGTGAGCCCAGAGCCAGAGATGGAGTAATGTGTGGTGGCACAGGAAGAACCCGGAGAACCAGCACACCCAGAGAACCAACACACCTGGAGAACCAACACACCCGGAGAACCCGAAGAACCAGAACACCCGGAGAACCAGCACACCTGGAGAACCCGGAGAACCAGCGCACCCGGAGAACCAGCACACACGCACATCAGTACTGTGGGGAAACTGCTTGTTAATGGAACAGAATCAGGAACAAAGCTGAAATTCACCTTTGAAGGCATCACGACCACACCTAATGCTGGCTGGACAGGGTTCACCCTTTGTTTCCTCTGCTTTTCATCCTCAGGTAATTCTCCTATAAAAAATAAGATTGACAAAAAGGTAGACTATATTTATGAGATTTATATATGAAATGTTATTTATTTTATATTCCCGGGAAGTCTGACAGTTTTCACATTCCAGTTTAACTTTGTTCTGGGCATTGAACTGAACTACTCATACTCCGCAAAGACTCCCCATCATATCCCTGTGAGAAACACCTCCTGATGTCTGCCATGTGTCCTAAAAGGCAAGAATTTTCAGGAGTATTTCTGACAGGAAACATTACCTCTTTTGTAGACTGTCAGCACTCGGGTCCCCCATTGAGATTTGAGAGAAACTGTGCAGGTTTTGGAAGTTAAAGAGGCCTCCTCTGTTCCATACATCTGCTCTCCTCATCTTTCCACACCAATTGCCAACACAAACCCTGCGCTGATTTATTTTACTGTCCCTGCAGACAATGAGGTCAGTAACATGGATTATCGGAGTTTAACGCACCTCTGTTCTGATCGCCTATATAGATTATGGAGCATCGGAAGCCTCGTGGTCTTCAGAAAAAATGTGTTACACTTTAACTAGGCTTAAATACCACAGCATACGGACACGGATGAAACTTCCGCCTTAATCTTGCTTTCCTTCCATACACGTATACAGTGTGTGACATCTAAATATTTGTCTTGTCTCTGGAGACATGAATTCTATACAAGGCAAGATTAAATAAACTGCTTACTATATTAGACAAAAAGACTACTGTATATATAAAACACTTAAATTTAAACAGTTGTGCATGTGTGCAAGTTAAATAAATGTAAACTAAGTTCATTCTCTACTGACAAAACGATGCACAAGCAGTTCACCCCCCATTAAATATATCCTTAAAATTATAAATAGGCCATTCAATGAATGAAAAACATTAGCATGGAGACACGTGCCTTTCATATTTCATAATCTGCTTAATTTACAAACACTGTTATATATTACATTAGCTCACTCTATAAAGCGGGCGACTTGCCAGTGGAACAGCAGTAATGTATGTTCAGACTGTCTTCTGTAATGGTGTAGTTGTGCCAGGAGGTAGTCAGCCAGAGTGCTGAGCCACTCCGCTACATCAGTGGGCTGATAAGCAGGGAGGAAACGCCGTCCACATCGAACAGCAGTCTGCAGGAGCTGTGACAATTTATTAAGATGCATGTAGCCTGCTAGGCTCAGGGAGGGCACAAGGGCTCTGTACACCGTGGACACCAGAGTCTCGCAAGTGCACGGCTCTCTGCACTACACCCCAGTCTCGCACGTGCACGGCTCTCTGCACTACACCCCAGTCTCGCACGTGCACGGCTCTCTGCACTACACACCAGAGTCTCGCACATGCACGGCTCTCTGCACTACAGCTCAGAGTCTCGCACGTGCACGGCTCTCTGCACTACAGCCCAGAGTCTCGCACGTGCACGGCTCTCTGCACTACACCCCAGAGTCTCGCACGTGCACGGCTCTCTGCACTACTGCCCAGAGTCTCGCACGTATAAAGCTCTGATCTGTGCGCCCCACGTGCACGGTTCTGTTCACTTCATGCATGGCTCTGACACAAAGACAAAGGTTTTCCTGCTTTGTAAAAGTGCTCATTATGGATCTACCAAAACATGTCCTCCTCACTCTTCTCAAGTGTAAAAAATCCTTCGTTTACACTAGTGACAAATGAGCATTGGGAGTGTCTCTAGCAGGGGGAATTCTAGGAAGAGCACCAGGACAACCACAGTACCAAATATATTGCTGTACTATACTGTAATATACAGTACAGCTGTTCTCGTGTAGGCTGGGCACAGTACCAAATGTTACTGTACTATACTGTAATGTACACTACAGCTGTTCTATCGTAGGCTGGGAAGGAAATAACATCAGGAAATATAGCCCAATTTCTTTCCGTCTTGTGGTTTGATGAGGCAAGAATTTAAAG
Organism: Chitala chitala; assembly: GCA_025773905.1. Taxonomy (NCBI): domain Eukaryota; kingdom Metazoa; phylum Chordata; class Actinopteri; order Osteoglossiformes; family Notopteridae; genus Chitala; species Chitala chitala. The sequence continues at coordinate 12,009 of JABJVR010047384.1, read as the reverse complement.
CATTGACTGTGTTTTTATTTGTATTATGAAACGTTTGTGGTGCAATCAGACCGGCAAAACCAGAAAACAAGGATCCCATTTTTACTTCTGAATCTGCAATTGAACGGAGACCTCAATTAAGTTCTATGATTTTTTTTTTTATCACTGGCTGTGCAGTGTAATACAAAAGGGAAAATATTAATGTTATCCAAGAGCCACCTTACTTATCTGTACATCCACAACACAACTACAACAAACAATCAAACTATTATGCAAGTTAAAAAACAGTATCGGTTTGGGATCATTCTGTTTTGTATTGTGGGTTAATTTTTACACAAGTACATACAGTTTGACAGACTGCTTCTCACCTACAATCACAAAACCATCCAATTCCTTTTCCGGGGCAGGCTTCTTACATGCGTCTTTACGTCCAAAAAAATTAAACATCTTCGCACCTCACCAAGCAATACTCAATACCTGAAATAAAGTAACACAAACCAATTGATTACTGTGGACTTCAGGAGACAACAATCACACAGCAATTCAAAAAAGTTAATTTTCGCAAGCAGGCACACCCTTATCAAAAGCCACATACACCATTTATCATTTGCTCATTTCCATCAACCTATGTCCTGTTTGATTTTTCGAGTAAATCAGTTTAGGTAACTCAGTCCTACCAGAGTAAACTTCCTCCAGTGACTTGAATCGGTCACCTGCTGATTTTTTGCATACATTAATTGACTTATCTCCTGCGTTGTCTTCTACAGTAAATACATAAACAGACAGTACAAATATTTAAAGTTGTTATAACGTACATCCACTTCAATCCATACTTTCACTTTCTTATTAATGGTCTACTGTCATTTACAATATTTAAGCATGTCAATATCTTGAAATAAAATAATAAGCAGATATGATTTACACTGAAACCGGCCGTATTGTATTAAGCCCTCATATTATCATTGCTTTTGTTGCAGACTTTTTTCTTGTTTGCAGCTACCCAGCGTAATTGTACAATTCCTCAGGATTCACGTAACCTTTGGTAAACACCAAAATCTCTAAATATACAAACAATATTGCAGTCAGCACTTGCGGCTTTTAACCTAAGCAAACATTGGAAGGAAGATAAAAAAACTTAGACGTGTCAGGCGAGTAGCTGAACACTGTAGCTATTTTTAACAGCTGCTGCCTCACAGGTTGTCAACACGGTAGATAACTTTGCCAGTCTCTTTGTAGAAGAGGCAAGGTAACCAAATAACTATAACTAACTAGCTAAAGAAACGTAAATGCTAAAATTCAGACAGTGATAACGGAACTTACACGAGATTTCTTTGAGTAAATAAAGATGCTATCAAACCTTGTTTTGAATGCTGACAGCTCTTGCAAAACAGACCACCTGATTACCGAGTAGACATTTCAACAACAAACTCACTTCCTGTTTAGTGTGACGTAATCGAGATGCGACCCAGAAAGGTCTGGAACTTTTAATTATTGTTTTTTTATTACAGTTGATTACACTTGTGGCTGTTAATATTTATGAACATAAGATTAAAACTAGCACGACATCTGAATATTTCAGCAGATTTATACATCTTGCAGTGCAGTTACTGAAATCTGCACCACTGGACAAGGTGGGGGGACACCCTGGCGACAACCCATCACAGGGCAAAAATCGTTTGTTTTATTTTATGTTGATGTTTCTTTCCTGTGTGATAAACTTGAGTGGTGGAAAGTCGCCCTTTAATAAATAAAAGTTATTATTATTACTGTTATTATTTCCTGATAAATGTAGTCATGTATTTTAATACTTCACTTATAAATATTTGTTATTTAAGTCGTAATACAATACGACTCTTTACAACGACATGAAATGAATTTATAAGACCATATATTGCCTAGCAACATCCCGATCAGTCTGAATCTGTGAATGTTTCCTTTGGGAAATAACACGTGGCGATGTCATAGCGGAAGTGACGTATATTAGTTTCGTCAAAACTGATTGAAGTGAAACAAATTTGGCGCGCTCTGAAAGTCCGAGCAAGACGACTTTGATTGTAAAAATGGCTCATGTGTTTGAAGTACCGAAAGCTCGCGTCAATACTAGTATGCTTCCTCAATATGTAAGCAAACCTGTTTGTTTCATTGGACGAGTTGAAAAGGTAATATTTGAACGTTGTTATCATGCAGGCTTTTCATGCATTCCGATTGGCACTAAGTAGCCATCTGTGATCGTAGCAATACTTACAGTGTTAGAGGGGAACGCTTCTACTGCGTTTGAACTGTTTTTTTAAACAGTTTTTGATAATGAAACGATGCTTGTGCACTAACAAGATAAAGTTAACGATGAGCGCGTTGTGCGTGTATTCATTTCACAGGTGCACCAAACGGGGAAATTTTTCGAGTTGTCAGATGGGGAGGGAAAAGTCGCCACGGTGATGCTAAATAATCCGGTAAAACGCGTTCGCTTGGTGCTGTTCATTTGTATGACACTTGTGGGACACGGTTTTGTGAAGGCCAAGTCCTTGACAACGTTATCTTATTAAGGCCGTTAACTGAACACAGTATGGTGTGTTAAAGGCCGTTAACACTGAAACAAGATGGGACTATTATTCAACACTAAAAATGAATTTTTAATACAAAGAATTTGCTGTTTGCCAGCTTGAAGAGGAGTTAAGCGGAGTGGTGGAGGTGGTAGGAGTGGTGTCCGACAGGAATACAATTATGGCTTCCACCTACAATATGCTCAGAGACGAGAAAGGTTCCGAGTTTGGTACGTCCATACGCTGTATTTCGTCAGCAGCACTGAATGGGGAGCCCTTAGAGCTGTTAGAATTAAGAACCTTGTTTTCCTTACCTGTGTTTATGCTTTAAGAAATCACACCTTTGTGCAATGGTGATGTTACAGTAACTGTGACCACATGCAAGGAATGCAGGACTTTTAGACTATTGTGGATTACTCAAATTTGACCTGGTGTACTGGTGATCTTGCTGCCCGTATGCTTAGACTAATAATATAATTTTTTTTTTTTTTTAAACAGACTTGGAGATCTACAATGAAGCCCTCCAAGTTGTACATGATTTCCCTCAGTATTATCTGTTTGAAGTCTCTTTGAGTGGCTGACACAGCTAGTCTATGACTTTGTGTGGGGGGGGTTGCTAAAACAAATTATTTCAAACGTGTACAGTAGCCTTTGTTGTGCTTTCCTTTGTAATCAGATGTATAAAATATGAATGTTACTTTCAAAATTTAATGGGTTGTTTTTTGTGTGGTCTTAAATATTTTCCTTCATCACTGCCAGGAATTTAAAGATGGCACTTGAGACATCAAAGTGAGGAACTGTGCCAGGTAAAATAACAGTCAGAGAATGCTACTTCAATTTTCTGCTACAACACGTTTTGCTGACTGTAATGTTACAGAAGTGCAGGATGTACAGATTTTTGCATTGGTTTCAGGTTAATGCAGTTACAGACTCTGCTTATGTTCGGAATTCTTTAATCTGAGTCACTATAGTGGGGGTCTCACTCATGGTCCTGGGGTACTGTACTAGATGCTGGTTTTTGTTTCAGCCAATTTCTACATGTAATTGAACCTTAATCAGAATGAATTTTTTTTTTTTTTCTGTAATCACTGTCAATCCAGAAATTCTTAAGATGTCTTATGCTTTTAAAATTCATATAAAAAATTAACAGACGTGCTAATGTTGATGTTTCTAAAGTTTGATTTTATCTTTTTATTTTGTGTGTCTTTTAGTGCATTTCTTGTTAATTTAAATTACCGGTCCTAATTAATCATTGTCATTGGCACTTCTTAGTACGATTTGAATACAGTTAGTGATTACATCTTTGAATTAAGCACTATGCCTAATTATCCATACTTTTGCTGCTCTGATTCTGCAGTGAGAGCAACATTTGAGAGAATATAACACGAGTTATATTGCAGATCTTAAAGCGCAAGGGTCTCACTTTTAACTTTTTGTACCTCTTATTTCTCTTCATAAATTTGGTTAAGCACAGACAGATGTAAATGATCGGAAACATGCAGAGAAGAAAAGATTGGTGAAATTGAAATTAATTGGATGAAACAAAAACCTATACCCACGGGGGACCTCCCGGATCGTGATTAGGATACGCTGCACTACGGTATACCGCAGAAGCTTTCAGTTGTGACGGAATACCACCCCCCAACGATCTAAATGGAGCGATACATTCGGGGGAAAGAAAGAAAATGTGACACCAAAATTAAAATCGGCTCAGAGTCCAAGAAGTTCGTCCCCCACCCCAACTCGGGGTCATTAACCACAGTGACATGCATTTTTAACTCTGTCCACTTGGGGCCGTTGTTTACTTCACTGTACATTTAAACTAGGGCGCCCTATGTGCTCTGGGATGGGCTCCGGGCTTCCCCGCGACCCTCACCAGGACTAAGCGGCTAAGATAATGACTGACTGAATACATCAGTATCGAAAACAATAGTTTGAGCGCGCTGATTTAAAAGAATAAAAGGAGCGTGCACCGTTTTAAACCAAGCCGGCATTTTCCATTGAGTAAAATAGGTGGTGCTCATGGAATGTGAAATGGTAACGACGGTTAACTTAGCCGTATTTGTCACTATAAAATTAGAATTTAATTTCTGGTGATTATCAGTATAGTATCACAGAGGACGATTTGGTCACACATCTACAGACCCATAGTTTTAACGTGTCTGGTTCTGTCTTCTGAGAACCTAGTGGGTTGCAGTTCGCATCTCGTTGGCCTGGTAACCGGCTGCGTTTTGCAGCCAATAGAACCGTCCATCGCACCGCGCCCTGTGTTTAATGTCTTCCACAGAAGTTGCATAGTGCCGCATGTTACAAAGTGCTGTCATACATTTCCGTAATAGAATATGGTGTTGTATGCAGTGAGAAGTTTTTTCTTTTCTTTTCTTTTCAGGACATGCACATTGTTTTGATAAACTTATCAGCAGTTCAAGTTGAGATATGTACGTTTATTACATCCAAGGCAAAAATAAATCACCACTTTTGGTAATAACCCTCTCTTGACAGAGCTTTAAACGCAATTTGTTAAAGCAGACAGAAAACGTCAAGTAACTATTTAGCTGTCACCTGAGTCGAAGGAAGCCGATCTTCACCTGCTTTATTACCATAGTTTCTTAAATATATTTATATGTTTGAAACAGAAATACGCTGTTAATACGTTGCCTGGTTTTTAAGCTTTAAAAAAGAAAAGTTGCAGTAGTGATTTGCATGCTAACGTTGTTCGCCCACGTGTGTGTGTGTGTGTGTGTGTGTGTGTGTGTGTGTGTGTCTCTCTTTTGAAGTGGACTCGTTTATCATTAAAATGTCTGCGGGGGAGAGGACACATTTCTGGTGAGAAAACCATTCATTTATGCGAAAGGCCCTTTTGAGGTAAGAGACAGAAATGTTTTTGTGATTTGGCTATGCTCTTTGTTACACAAGAGCGTGGAAAATAAAACGGTCGGAAATTGTAGTTAGGGAGTTCTGTGCTCCAAGGTCCACACAACAAACTGAAAACAAAGCTTTTCCGTAGATCCTGACTAGTGTTTCTGTGTGTGCTGAACGTCACGCATGCACAATTTTAATGTTATTTTTTAAGCTATATGATTGGATAAAATTTTCAAGAATCCTATAATAGTCACATCACTATATTAATACACATCTATAAGAGTAATAACTACAGCCCAGCTCTAGAATAAACAGGGTTTGTTTTATTGTAAATGCATTTGATGAGAGGAGGTTGCCTGGGGCTAGACAGCTGGCACACCATGGCAAGCCCAGACAACATGCAGACCGTCACCGCACATGCTCTGGGTGCGAAATGGACCGCCCACCCTGCCTTGCGGTCAGTGGAGACGATCGCTGCATTCATAACCCAGCAGAGAGCGTGTGCATGGCAGAACCTCCTAGAGTGTTACTCAGAGGACGGGCAATTGGAGCAATGTTGGAAAAGGGGAACTGAAAAACTGGGTAGTCCATGCGTGGCATTGCATGCCACCAGTGTGCCAGCTCTTACCTGTGGTCTGTGTCCTGGTGGAGCATCTACGCCCAAGTGAAACTCGCCCAGAACACGGCTTTATTATGGCAATGTGTTTGCCCATAATGCACGTTGAGCTCTGTGCATGAAAAAATGGCAAGACGCTAAACACAAGAATGCTGCTTGTATTAGTTTAAGACACTCGTTGCTTTACATATTTTTGCGATCTAGTGGAAAAATACTGCACACTGATAGCCCTGTCTAACTGCGAAACCTCAATGTATCTTCAGGAAATATCTGTGCCTTAGCATTTAGATTAGTTTATCTGGTTCTTTAATACTGTATTTGTTCAGCTGCAGAATGTGGGTTTTAATTCAGACTGGATGACATTTCACAGTGTCATCTATAATGCTTGTTTTGAAATTAAAACAAGTTATTTAAAAAATATTTTGAATATGTTCGAACAGAATACTGTTATAGTTACTGTATGTTCTGTTCAGAACAGCGTGCTATACTCGGACAGTGTAGAGATTGAGCTGCAGTCCACCGGAAACCACGACAAAGCCAAGAAATTGCTGACAGTGAACTGAATCTGGATAAATGGAAGAACAGTGTGTACAAGCATTGCTCTTTATTTTAATTGAAAATACAGATGTTTGCTTTTTTTGTGCTCTGGAAGACATTTCTCCAAGAGGTATCATCTTCACACTTGTTCGCATGCATATGAAGTCTGGCATAGAGGACAAGGAAGAGTATGAAGCTTTTGTTGATCCGTTTTACGAAAAGTTTGCAAACACAGAAGAACAGCATTGATTTTGACATCAGAACCCGTATCACATTGGCCTCCAGTTCACTGTTTTCAGGCACAATTATATCTGCTTGCTTATATGAGGGGAAAATGTGAGGGAAAAATTCCATGTATCGTGTGTTAAACACTTGAGAGATCACGTGGACCACGTGGAGCTGTCAGCCAGGGTATGCGTCCGTGGCAGCGGCGCGAGGTCCGTCCACACATACCCCGTGGCACACTCCATAGAGCCACACCCGCCGCTGACACGGGCGATGCCCGGAGGACCCTGAGACACTCCCAGTGTGGCGCTTTGAAGTGGGAGCTGATCGCTGATTTATGAAGAGTAAGAAATAATGCGCCCGGGAGAGAAATGTCGACCCCAGCGTTTATTCATCCCAGGTCTGGAGAAACCGAAGAGCTGTAGTGATTTTCATGATGCTTCCTTTAACATCCATCCTTTGAGTGCAGCAATATGAAAGAAGTCAGTTACATAACAACACTTTTTTTTTGTTTGAGTTTGCAGTTTTCCTTTGATGTGTTTAAAAAATGTATATGATTGAAAAATCAAGATTTCGTTTATTTAGTTGTCAGTGTTTTACCGCATTTTAGAATAGTGCTGGGAAAACTCAAAACGAATAATTTATTTACGACTTTCTCTGGCAATCGCCTTAAAGGATGAAAATGTACAGGATTCATACCGTCACCTAAAACTACTTTTGTCATGTCCTTCTCTGTCGGGACACTGTCTGAACAGTCCACATGCAGGCATTCGTTACCAAAAGGACAGCTGGGACTTCGCAGCTAAACAGCCTTCATTTAACAAATGTCCATCAACTACTGTTGGCATATTTTCAATATAATATTGTTATACGTTTTCTATTACTTTTCATGTCTGTTTTAACTATGAAAATTTGGATACATTGAAATTGACGGATTTAACAAAAGTGTGTATAGCAAAAATCTTTGTTACATTTAATTTCGTAACAAAAACCAGGTTCTTCGGTAGACTGCATGTTTGCGCCATCCTTCGAGTAGGGCGCTGGACTAAGAAGTTAACTTCTCATTTTAGCGAAGCACAATAGTCCTGGATCTTTTTTAGGAGGTGACACTGTTATAGGGGGTGACACCAAAATGAAAATCGGCTCAGAGTCCAAGAAGTTCGTCCCCCACCCCAACTCGGGGTCATTAACCACAGTGACAGCACTGACTGACAATACGGTGTTTAAAACTGTTTTTATACTGTACCCACAGTGTGTCTAAAAACGCACAACTTATAGGCAGCTGTCCTATTGTAGAAAATGTTTTTATTACAAATAAAATTACATTTATTTATCACGTTTTTATGTGATAAAATAGAATTTTATTAATCCCAAGGGAGATTACTGTGCCTTCTGCATTCTCAATGCAACAAAGGTAGAAATGCAGAATAAAAAGAAAAAATAAAGTTAAAAGATAATATTTAATGGATTACGTATTAAATTAAACAGTAAATAAATTAAACGTGTATTGGATACAAATGAAAAGAGTGTGATAATAGTAATTATATTAATGGAAAACAGAACATCTGTTTCATTATGCGGCTATTGGGTTTACTAAGCATGCTTACATCTCTGACGAGTTACTATCTGCAGTATTACATTTTTTACACGTTTCGTGCCAAATAGGTGAATGCGGTGGCCTCTTGCAAGGGTTACCACAGTTAGAGTTTGGAAATAACTCCAACGATGTGGGGCGACAGACATTCATAAATATTCAGTAAACTGGGTAGAGCCCCGCAGTGTTATTAGCGCTAAACGTTTGCGTTACTGCCTCACTGGTTTCGCTGGTGGAAAAAAGATTTAAGTGCGTGAATCATGCAATTCAACTCAGAGGAAGACTACAGCACTTTCATCTGAGAATCCAGGTAAGAATCGGTTTTAAACGCAACTACTGACAGCTAGTTTGTAGTAATTAACTTTGAAGGAAAATCAATACTCGCAGACTTTCGCATTGGGTACTATGCAATGGGAACAGACTATATTTCTGTTGAATGTGCATGTTGTCGTATTTACTAATATTAAAATGGTCAGATTGGTACCTGCAAAAGTAATTACATATTTATGGCACGTTCAGTAACATGCAGATTCATCCAGTGCCTGATGCAGAAAGACGCACCTTACGGGCACTTTTCAGGTGGTTGGGAATGTTCTTGAAATTGTGTGTAAAATTCCCAGACCACATGCCACGACTTTACTTTTTGGAAGTTTCAGGTACGTCCAGTTTGAAGAGGCCAGGTGATCAGTGGAAGACGGAGTACGAAATCCCGAGAAAACAGATCGCAAATATTTTAATTTCTTGAAAATGTCACATTTAATATGGCTGATGTGTGGAATATGAATTCTACTGTTCCAGCACACTAGCAACTAATGTCACGACTTAGAACGTAACGATATAGTCATTTATAGGAGAATTAAACGGGCGATTAGTTTAAGAGCTATGCAGCCTTTTGTATGATTAGCATATGATATTGCCAACAATATAACTAGTTTGATGTTATCTTATTTAACGGATGATTTTAGAAATAATAACGTAAATAAAAAAACACTTGTTAAATATTCTCGATTCGCCGGGCGGTTGTTTGTAACCAGCGAAGCGATGAAATTGCTTTCAGTACTCTACTGATGGGTAGCACGATTATTAAACGTTGTCTTTCTTTTACGTGGGATTTTTACACTAAAGAGAATGTGACGTATAAATCTTTTAAAATGTTTATCAACAACTATTCTCTGCTTTCCTGCGACCCTGAGTTGGATACGGCGGTATGACGAATGGATGGATGGATGGATGGATGCTCTCTGCGTTATGTTATTAACATGTCATGACTGATTCTGTTAGAAAAATATTTTACTCACTCTGTTTCATATGTTAAACTTGTGAAACCTATATCATAATCAACAGATCTAAATATACATCTTTACATATATCTGTAGCACAGCATATTAATGGGTGATTATCTACATAACACATGTTTAAGCACATAACTATGTTATAACGTATTAACGGGTACCTTTCCGCTATAATCACTTGTAAGCGGGCCTGTACAAGAGATAGTAGAGAAGAGGTAAAAGCCACCCACCCTTAGGTATCAAAATATCCCTGAGTCATAGGGCATGTGATCGGTATAGCTAATGTCTAAATGTCTGAGTTTGGAAACACCAAGAAGAGGTCAGCTTAACATGGAACCATCTTAAGATCAAAACATGGAAGATAGGGAGTAGGAGAAGGATGACTAAAATAATGTCTGACCTTGAATTATATCATCTGTCGTCTCTCTATGTTTGTTTCCCATGTCCCTTCCTTGTCTCAAGGCCACTGACTGCCTATATACATGACATGGTTGTACCTAAGTTTCGGGATTGTTCCGAGGCACATTGTGTGGCTGACGGATTTATCTCCTATGTGCATATTAGAATCTGTCTTACCTCGAAGCCTGGCGTACGAAGTATTATTTGCTTATTAACTGTTTGTTATTTGTCAGATTCCTAAGGTGAATATCAGAATTTTCCTGACAAATTGGTCCTTCGAGCTGGATCCCAAGATCTTCTCCATCGTCTAGAATCGACGCTGAGACGTGGCCACGGGGAGTTAGAACTCCTGGTGAAAAGACCTCAGGCGCAGCCGTCTACTGCAACTGTTTTGCCAAAATAGGAGGCCAGTGACCACTGGACAACAGAGAGGTGACGGGATCTCCAAAAGAACTACAAGAAGTCCAGACTGCTGATCGTGCTAAAACAGATTTTATTTTAGAGGGTACCTTATTGTGGTAATAGTGTGTAAGTGTGGTAACCAGTCCACCAAGTTAGTCCAAAGCCAGATTGAGAAGGCTACAGGAAAAAATATCTCCATGTGCACGTTAAACAAGGTTAAGGTTTAAGGGTTAAGGTTTTAATAAGGTAAAAAGGTTTAAATATTCTGTGGAATCATAAAGGTGTAGTGAAGGCAATGGGAAGTGTGAGTAGTAAATGTTGTTGTGTTAAGGCTGAGGTCCCTTTGGAAGGGGATGCGAAGTAAATGTGTAGCAGGGATGCAAATAATATACGTTACCTGGCCAGGTGGAAGAAAAGGTTTGGCTTCAGGGGTACGCTAACTGTACCTGAATGTGAGAGGTTGGTAGCGGTTATCCAGGACAAGTGTAAAGGAAATAAAAAGAAGGAATGGAAGAATGGCATGTATGTTGCTCAGATATGGTTGACTGAAGCGAAGTGTAGGAAAAAGGGAGCACAGGAGGCTAAAGACAGACAGGAGGCTGAAGACAGACAGGAGGCTGAAGACAGATAGGAGGCGGAAAAACTGTTAACTTTAGTGGATAGAGAGGATATCAATATGGTGATCAGACCCCCGGCGTACACCTCTCAGGAGACAGTTGAAGCAACACCAGCAGCACCAGGTGAAAATCCGTATCCGCAGGTGTGTAAAGTAACCAGGCAAGAGCCTAATATTTCAAAGCAGGAGCCGACAGCCCCTGTTGTGCCGGAGCCTGATGAAGGCAGTGATAAGGATAGTAATGACAGCACTACCGCGGTTGGAGTGCTCAGCAACACTTGGTACGGCCCCTCCCACTTCGGTGAAGACCAGTTTTTCTTCTTCACAACCTTAATTAGGACCTAGTCGCCAGGCCATGCGATGCACTCCACACCACCTGCAAACTCCAAAGAAACATCATAGTTCGCATTCAAAATGTCCTTGCGTGCCAACAATTTCCTCATATGCATCGCCATAGTATCCTGTACTACGTCATCATGTCGTTTGTCCGCATGTATTACAGGAAATTATGGTAGCAGATAAGGTCGCCATAAACAATTTCAAACAGGACTAACCCTTTCTCACCGCTAGGTGTTATTCTCATATTCAATGCTACTAAAGGAAGGCAGTACACCCAGTTTTTTCCTGTTTCTTCCATTGTTTTCCTTAGCTTAAGTTTAATTGTTCCATTAAATCTCTCCTGCTGACTGTGGGTGATACACACAATGATGTTTTAACTCAATCTGAAAGATTTTACCAATTTGTTCAATCACACTGTTCACAAAACGTGTGCCATTGTTGCTGTACACTTTTCCTGGTATCCTTACCTCGGGATGACGCCCGTCACCAGCGCCTTGGCTACAGTTAGTGCATCCGGATGTGCACAGGAAACATCCATCCATCCATTATCTTAACCGCTTAGTCCTGGTGAGGGTCGCAGGGAAGCCTGGAGCCCATCCCAGAGCACA
>JABJVR010047383.1:0-27900 GCA_025773905.1 Chitala chitala | reverse complement strand
CCAAGCACAGGGAGAACATGCAAACTCCACGCACACAGACCCAAGGCGGGAATTGAGCCCCAGGCCTGGAGGTGCGCTGCAACAGTGCTAACCACCACACCACCGTACCACCTCATACTGGCTCAGTATAACACAAATATAAGACTTAACTTCCTTTTTCATTAATTTAATTGTTTTGTATTTCCCTTACACTGTTTTTGCAAGGGGGAAAAAGTATGTTTATACTTGCAAACATGGACAACAGGGGCAGCCAGGTTTAGTTGCTCAGCCTGCTGTCTGACAGCATGCTGTGTCAGTTGTAACGGTCTTGGGGACCTGAAAGATGGACTTAGAAAACACTGCTTCACATCACCATAAAAGTAATGAATTACATATGATAAAACATCTGTCACAGCGATGTCCTCTATCACAGTGAGGTCCTGAACAACAATGAGGACCCCAAGCAAATTTAGGTCCTCTCCAACATGGATAAGCTCAGAAGAGGCTGTTCTTCCCATGGAGGCTAAAAAGGTTTGGACTGGGACCAGGAACCTTGATGAACATCTACCACTGCACCATTGCGAGCATTTGGTCTGGATACATCATGGCGTGGATATAGGTATTAAACTACTCGTCAATTGCTGTTTATACTTTTAACACACTCTATTGTCTTGTTTGTATTATTTCAATTTTGTGTTGTTTATATTTCAGAAATCCACTCTGGTGAATCTCACTGTCTTTCTGAGACAATAAAAAACACTTGAATTACAGCTAGTCTGAGACAGCAGAAATGGCATGCTTGGATTCCACCACTAGGGGGAGAATTTCAAAAGCCAAAAAGGCACTCCAGGACAGAAGGTATAATCCCATACATGACAGGTACTGTATGGTCTAATCTTTGTGTTTGTGCGAGTACACAGCTGCATATAATTCACAGAAGACCCAGCATAATATTTGCTGTTATTTAACATTCTTTATTCTTCCATTAAAATACATCATGTCAATTCACATAACAATTGTGAAAATAACCAAGCAACATAAACATAAAACTGTAGTTAAAAATAAATGTGATCATCTGTTGAGATGAAATGTCAAACAAATGGCAGCTTTGCTAACAAACAGCTGTGTCATTATTTTATCATCATTTTCAATGGAAGACCATGTTAGTACTATAAAACAAATATGCAATACATTACATAATGAATAAATCTGAAATAAATCACACAGCAGTCTGTGGTAAAGACGTATGTTGTTCACTAAATCCTTTGCTCTCTTCTGTGAACATCAGTATTAATATTCACTTGAATGATTGTCTTGTTGCTAGTGCTAATTCTTCCAGCAGCTCTAAGATTCTTCATCTTTGCTTTCCAGAGCTTTGATATGTTGAACGGGAGCATCGTTGTAGCACAAAAATGACAATGATGAAACATTGCTTAGAACATCTCCTGTGAAGATCAATGGGGAAAGGCAGTTAATGCACTGAGAAGGTGAAACAGACAAGATGTTCTGTAACAGCACGTCTGCATGGCTGTAACATCAGTGTCCGATGGAGCAGCTTCAAATATTTAATAGCCATCATTGTCCAGAAAGAAGGGAAAGCTTACCTGCTCGAGATCCCAGTCTTCCTCCTGGAGGTCAAAGGTCAGCTCTCGATTCTCCTGCTCCACCTGCTGCTGACAGAAAACTACGTCACCTCCCATACGGTGGCAATCCTCCACCATCTCCTCACCCCCATCCTCTGTATACTACAAAATTATGACTCTGTTGTTAGGCATTCCTGAAAGCACCAGGCGTGTGCTCTTTACAGAAAAGTCATGTTCTTGCTTCATCTTTTTACAAACACTGGTTTGCTCATATCCACGGCAACTTCAAAATATTGCCAAGTGCTTCTTTTCATTGCTTGTTGGCTGTATTTTTCAGCATATCCTGGATGTGTCTCTTTCACTCTCAAGAAGACTCACACAATCAATCATTATTGTTCACTGTTCCAACCTCAAAAAAAAAATAACATTAAATCTGACAAGTAATTAATACAGTATGTGTGTATGTATCTATCTATCTATCAGTTTATCTATGTATCTGTCTATGAGATACATCAACTGTGAGAGCAAAAAAGTAAGGGCAGCCATGATAGCTGCCTCATTTCCCATAGACTGGTAGTTTGGAACAATCCTCAGCCATTTCCTTATTCATCTTTGATTATAGCAGTACCACAGACACTACATTGCTGCCACATAGGTGGAACATGTCACTTCACATATCAATTAGGGACACTGTTAACAGAAACAAGCCTTGGCTTTAAAGGAGGAGGGCTACACCCAAACTCCTGGTGTTCCCTTAGGTTTTCAGCAGCACCTGTTTGCCTTTCCAGTTGTAGATAAGGATGGCAGGACAAAGGACACAATACAAATAAAGACCGGGTCATTATGACTGGGAGGGCAGAAAACCCACTTTTGAGGTCCTCTCTCCTTTGTGCTGCCTTTTGCTCTAACACAGCAACTCCCAGTCCCCCTCTTTTTGAGTGTTAATTCCACTCTGTCCCTAACTATCTGATTCCTGCAGTCCCTGCCCTGCATGCACCATTCATTTACTCTCAGGAGCATACATTGAATAACAGTACAGACCACAACCATTCCAGACTGGTGATCTAAATAGAAACAGAAGCATATACAGGAATGAAAACGACCATCACAAATACAAAAATACAAAAAAGCTCCTGCCTTGTTCCTGTTTCCAGCAGCCCCGGATCTCTCCTGGGCGAAGAGGATGGCATCATGGACAGTGGCAAAGAGGTGTCCACGAGCAATACTGCCTTCTTCAAACACTCCACCTGCCTCAAGTTCATCATACACCTGAGCTACGAACAACACAGAAAGGGAGAAACAGACATGAGCTCCTGCTTAGAAGAGGAAACAGGAACAGAAATACACACTTCAATGCATTTTTATTATTATTATTATTGTTAAATACCATATAAGCAGTGTCAGAATTTCAATCTTACCTTTGTTTATGTTCTTATTAATTACTATCTTCAAACCAGCATAATTAAAAATGTCTGACTTCAATACCCCCCTCCAAAAAAAATGACTGGCTTATATTTATTTTAGATAACTATATTCAATGATCCTGACTAACAACCAGTATGTATTTTAGATAAACAGCGTTTTTCTTTGGAATAAATTGAAAAGGTAGAGTTGAAATGTTGTAAGCCTTAGATGAGCCAAATACACTGTACTAACCATGACTGTGTGGTCATTGTACTCTGAGCAGCGCACCATTCTCTACCTGGCACCATTCATCATTCCTTGCTAAAGTTTCAAAGAAAACTTATCCCAGGTTCACCTGTATTCTGCAATACAAAGTTTATGATTCTGCTGAAATAGTTTTCTGGCGCAGATAAAAAACCGGACCGTCCATTGACCCACAGGGGTGGTGACGGTACGGGTCGCCCTTCCTCTCCTTTCTCCAACAACATGACAGGGCCCTGTTGTGTGGGTCTGGGAAACCACTGGGGCATGTACTAATGCTAGGAAAACAGGAGTCCATGGCTCCTGCACACACACACACACATAGCCAGAACCGTGCGCAGGAAATCAATGAGACACTCGTGTCAGCCTGGACAAAATTAATGGTTGTAAAAAAAAAGTAAAATATGTAGTGAAAAAACTTGACAAGCTGTCTTTGCTGGGCACCAGGGATAGCCTGGCATTTTTTTACAATACATTATTTCCAGTAAGGGGATGAGGTAGCCATGGCAACTGAACACGTCTGTCTCTCATCCTCTTAAAAAGATTATCAGTGGATTGACGCCTAATCTTTTATTAAGGGTAATACTTCCAGCTTCAACAATGGTGGCCTGAAGCTCACTGAGACATAACACACCCTGAGATTTTATAGATGGAGATATTCCTACAGTACTTTCAGCAGTAAGTAATTAAATGTGAATCCATCTGCTATTAAGTACTACGTACAACCTAATCAAGGTTTTTCTTCAATCATTTTAAATCTTTAAAGCCAAAGACTGCTGATATACAGACTATCCCCCCTGGTTTTGTTCTTTAAATTTTCATAATTTGTAAAGGTTTACTTTAACTGTCACAGTGTTGATTTAAATTGTCATGAAAAATGTTGTTGTGCCTGTCTGTAATCAATCAGAAAATTTAAAAAAGCCATTAAACATGTTAAGGCTGCAGCTAAACCAAAGTTTTTCCACTTTGACAGCTTCCAGCAGTCTGTCTAAAGAAAAAGCCACAGTGACATAAATTAACTAGTCACTTCAGTTTGAATTTTATCACAGTTTGATCCTTCAGATTGTCAAATGAACTGCATGCCAGGTCTCATGTTTCAATCCTGTTCCCATGGCAACAGGCTAATCAGTAGTCTGGTAGTCTCATCCATCACAGTGAAATGCTTGCGGAGGAAACTGGCTCACCTTGAACATTGGCCAGGTAGAGGCTGATGCCCAGCATCTCGTAACTTGAGCTCATCTGTACAGGGAGATGAAGTTACGGTGAAATTGAATAATTCCACCCATATATTGTTTCCTAGCTACTGCATAATATGCAACATACCGCTGAGGCTGGTCCAGGCTTTATTGTGGGTACATTTATACCTTCCTTAACACCATGGCCTGTAACTGATACTGTTAATCAACTTGAGCAATCAAAACTCTCAGAAACAGACCCATCATACCACTAGCCAATTACCACACACAGATCAATGGCCAAAAAGTCTGTAAGCTATATCCCGCTCAATCAGTATTTTGTACATTATTACATGCATTTGGGATTAATCTGCACAGAAGACACCAAAGAGTGCACCTGTGCCTCAGTCAGTAAAACCACTTTTCACTTTGTACAACTAAACAAAAGGCTGACAACGTGCAAAATGACTATCCTACCATAGAAACATGAATGTAAGTGGAACTAGGCACTAAAAGGCTTAAACTAAAAGGCATACCTTCGTCAGCACTTTGATGCCCATGAGATCGACAAAGCAGACCCCTGCCAGATCCAGAATAAGGGTATGAAAGGGTGGGGGGCGAGGCTCCATGGCAACAGGTGGAGAGGCTGCAGCATCATGGGCTGGCTCTGGGTTACACTCGTCTGTGACATTGCAGCCGAAGTTGACATACGCCGTGGGCAGTTCAGCTTTGGAGTCACTGCTGGTGCTGATATCAAAGTCACTCTGTAGCACGAGCTGTGATATTGTCTAAGCACAACACACGGTGGGATGGAGAATCAGTTGGCCAGAGGGCCTACTGTTTTATATTATGCTCTCAAATTAATCAGAATGCAAATAAGATAATTGTGTCACATTAAAGTCATATTAAACACACTGAATGGTCACATTAAAGTACAAATTACATTTGTACTGCAGGGACCACAGCTAAGACAACTGCAAACATTGTTACAATGGCAAAGTTTTGCTTTGTTTCAAAAACTTTGAAGAACACATAAAGACATAACTGATAGCATGAACCACTGTCCATAAAATGTGAGAATGTACATACAACATAATTAAGGACGAGACTCGATTTTAGACCATCACAAGTTCATTTGTTTACTCAAAGGTTTTTCCTAACAGTATTGACTGTCACAGTTGGAGAGCGTGGCTTAGTTTGATCACAGTAATTAAAGTTAAAAACCCAAAGGTCTTGGTTCTCTTAGTGTACAGTATAGTGCACAGTATCCACCCCCTCCACCACCACAACCTTTACCTGTGTTTTCATAGTGACTAGAGAGCTTGGCTTCCTCCTCTTTGAACCCTTGTTGTTCTTCTCCTGGTTTTCCTTCTCCTTCAGCTGTTTCTTCAGAAACTTCTTCCTGGCTAACAGCAATTTACCTGGGTCTAGTCCAGTCTGTTCACAAACACACACACACATAAATCACTATTGCTACAGAATAGAAGTCTTTTCATGGAAATTCAAAGATTTGACCCTTTACACATTCAGCATCTTCAATCTCCTCACTTACACTTAATGGATGCATCACACAAGGTTGTTCCCTTTGCTCTTAAGTCTGTAAAAATTTCAACTGATGTACCTACCAATAAGTCTAAGGAAAATTAAAGTCAGCTTGTAAAAAAGTTTCTTGAAACTCACTTTTTTAATGACTTTTCGGCGAAATATTTCTGCATTGGCAAAGTAAAGAGGGGAACAGTAGTTGACAATTTTTACACCTTCCACAAACTTCACCTGTGAGATTCATTCATCACAAAAAGACAGTCAACACAACAGCATGTATCATAAATGCCATAAACCATTGCCAATGCACTCATTAAAATTAAAAATAAATAAAATATCCATAAAATTATGTCATTCTTTCTGTGTACATACACAATAGGTTCAGTAGAAGAAATTGAGTTGTACAGTGCCTTTACCTTACTGTAGACCTTAGGGTTTCTGTATAGGTCCGTATCAATGACCTGCCCCACTTCTGAACCATTGCGACTGAAAGGAATGCATGGTTAAATCCCACACAACATGAAGTGCAGGTCTCACCATATGGAATGCTGTGTTATATCTAGATCAGTAACCTCTTCTATGGCTCCTTAATCTCTTTTATTAATTCATTTGAAAATCCTAGTGCCTTATTCAGTTTGCACAGTTGGACACCCACCAAAGTCATTTGGCTTAAGTGCCATTATAAATGTGGCAATAAAGGTAATTAAATATATGGTTAACTGCTAAGCCTCTTGCTTAAAAGTTCATTAATGTGTAAAAAGGTCTACATTACAAATACATTAAAACCCCTAAAACATCAGTAAAACATCTATAAATATGAGATTTTTTTTATGTTTTCAAAATACCTAAATAGGCAGTCCATTAGTTCTGAAATGACTGCAGGTTTTTTTTTATATACTTATTTTACACAGACCACAAGTTTCTGCTCACAATTGTGTCTGGAAAATGACCACAAGAACAGAGAATCCCACTCCAATGGCCACTCCATAGGGCAAACTGAGGAAGAATGTGGCCAGGAAGGACACCACCCACACAGACTGGTGAAGAGAGAGAGAAAGAAAATAAAACAGAAACTGGCCATTCCTTCAATGACTGCAAGTTCATAAGCTTTATCTTATTTGTCACCAACTACTATACAATTTATTTTGTGAAGAAAACATGCTTATTCAGTAAGCTGGACAAAGAATAGCTGTAATATTTAGGTAGCATAAATTGAAACCATCGTAAAAAAATTCTGTGTACATTACTGCTGACTCATTCTAGAACAAGAAGCAGAGAACCTGCAGAGGTGTACAGTGTGTGACAGAATTGCAGTCCTTCAGCTGTAGCACATGCTTTCATACACAAAAGGTGAGACTCAACAGAGTACACCAAGACAAGCGTGTGCACGAAAGTCTCCAAGCTGTTTAAACTCTCCTGTAAGAATCACAGGGTTTTTACTTAACATCACATATGAGGACCACAGGATGTGAGCACCTCTGTGTATCACTTTAAAGCAATGTACAGTAAAACTACCCTAAACATTATTTCAATTTTCTTTTTTTCCTCAAACATTGAAGGATTGATAATTGTCAGTAACAATGATAATTTGTGGACATCCTATTAAATGTGCACTAAATATATAATTGTATATTTTCACAAATCCTTGGTGCAACTGTCAGATTTTTTTTGTTGTCACAAGCAGGTTCCTGCCCTCTCTGGTCTATGCTATTTCTAACTTTCTTCTCTGTTCTAGTATTTGTGCATTCCTAGGTTCACCTTGTTTTTGTCTGAGTGATTACACCTGGTCTTGGCTTCCTTGGGAATGTATATATAGTATTTCATTCCCTATCTCCCTTGTCGGTTACTGTAGGTGTGCAGGTCTTCGTGCCTCTATTCTATGTCCATTTCCTAGTTGTATCTATACTTTGCTGCTATTGCCTGGCTGTGTATTTCCCATTTGTCCACCTTCTATTCCCTGTGTTTTACCCTCTCCTTCTGTCATCTTCTTCTGCCATCCCACAGCCTTCTGTGTTTAGACTCTCTCTTCCTCCCTGCTTTACAAAAAATATGGGCCAGTATTGTTATAATTTGTAAAGAGAAGGCTTTCTCTTCAACTTACACACTCCAGCTTGTTCTTCTTCCACAGGTGGAAGGGGTCAGAAAGCTGAAGGAGGGTGTTCTTCAGGTTCACGGCTATTAGAGCTCCAAGCACAGACTGATGGATGCATGGAGAGCAAAACAAAGAGCTAACAAGTATCACAAGCCACATACAGTAGCTTAGCATTTATCATACTGTAGGCTCTATGTAGTTAATACAGTTTATCTCTTTTTATGGTTTTGTTCAAAGCACAGTTATATGATGTTGCGTTTAAGCAAAGCAATGGCAGATGTTTTACACAAGGAAAGAAACACTTGTATTTACCAGAAAAATTTTTCTGATTATTTTAAATGAGACGAAAGATTTTGGTCACAACTGAACCTGCTTCACTCAAAGCCTGCTGGTTAGTGGAAAAAAAATTAACTTAGGAATGTCCTTACTTTAGGTAGGGGCTTCAGGTAAGCTCCTAAGGCAAGCATTGTGACCATCACCACCAGCATCACACACAGACTGGCAAACTGGAACAAACAGAGAATGTCATTTAGGCAGAACTTACAGTGAAAAAGTTTTTAAACTCTATATACATACATGGAAAAACAGTCTCTTATTGCAATTTCTTCAGTAACACACATACACATAAACATATGTTAAATGAAAATGCTACTACTTTGGAACAATATATAAACAGCAAAAACTATAAAATACTTTCCCAGCTGTAACCTTCATACTCCATGTCAGAGGCAGGGAGGGCAGGGCGGGCCTCTCTGCATTTACCATGTTTCTTAATTCATTAAAATGTTATTAGTGTCTAGTGATTATTTAAAATTTTTAATCTGTTTTTCTTATAAAAACTATGGCTAGGTGTTAATGTGCAAGTGAAGGAAAAAGTGGGTTATCTCACAAAAGAAAGCATGTTGATTTAGAATTACAAATGACAACAAATACAAAGGTGGTCATACTTCATCAGCCGTAGAACATGAATTTGGGTTGTCAACAGGAAACACTACCATGAATGCCTCTGCTTGTGTGAAAGAAACATTCATCATCTTATTTTTTACATGTTTTAACAGAACCTGGAGCCTCACCCAGGAGGCTTAGTGTGCAAGACGTGGTATACCCTGGATCAGACACCAACCCATTACAGGGCATAAGGCTTGAACCTACAGCCACATATCTATGAGGCAAATGCCGTACCACTCAGTCACCCCGCCTACGTGAAAGGAACAGCACACAACATCATGAAATCTAGAACAGTTGCAAAAAGGAATGAAGTTGCCATTAACGAGATGGAAAAATTACTATATGAATCGAAGACCAAATTTAAAAATCCATTCCCCTAAGTCTCATGACAGTTCAGATTTTTTCTGTAACTGTATATTGTTGAAGTTTTAGTTATGCTTAGCATTAGCTGCATATCTCTCTTTAGTATACTGTAATTACATATATTTACACAGCACATAATAATAATAATAATTATTATTATTTTTATGTCCCTGTGATAGATCCCTATCCCTGTCCAGAACGTCCCCTGCTTAGCACCCTAGGCTGCCTCGGATAGGCTCCAGGCGACACGCAGTCCTGTACAAGCTAAGCAGTGGGGAGACGGATGGATGATTAAACTTCGCCTTAAACGTTTGCTATAATGGTGCATAGGTTTCTGATTTACATAAATAAAGTTTCTTTGCAATGTAAATATGAGTCAGGGATTTTCTGTATAGCAAGTACAGCAAATGCTTATCCTTCATAAGTTCATTATCAGTCATTCTCTCATAACATTGTACATTCTTATCTTGGTGTGGACTGACCTGCGAGGAGCCCCCAGCACTGTCCACAGCCAGTGTGACAGACAGCGCACAGCAGATGACATGGATTTTAAAGAAGGAACCCAAAAAATTGCTGCAGCCCAGTGCCAGCATCTCCTGTCCAGACACAGACAGACATGTTTAATCGATACAGACATGGGGCCAATAGAAACCAATGAGGAATTAAGGCTCCACATAGTACAAACTAGAGGTGTGAATACCACATGATCATGTCTTACTGAACCGTGTAAGTATATCTGTCAATTTCAGCCTCTGAATTCAATTAATTTTTACAAAACGCTTTGTTTCTATATCACCACAAATGACTAACCTGTGGTAAGACAACTCATTTACACAAGTAATGTTAAAAATAATATAAGTAAAAGAAATTTCGATTATGGAAAAATGTTGTACTTTAAAAAACATGAGTACTTGTGTATTGAGTCAGGTGAGGAATAGACGCTCAGAAGTCTTTAATAATAGTATGATTCAGTAATATAGCTCGTGCTGTTATCTTACACCCCACCCCGTTCGCACCTGATTGGGGTCCACATCGTAGCCATGCTTAGCGGCCAGGGTCCGGCCCATGGCCAGGTTGATAACATATCCCACGATGGCCAGGGAGAAGGCCGTGCTCAGCATGTCCCCCCACTCGCTAACCGTGGGGAGGAATGGTGTGGGAAACCTGCGTGGGTTTTGGGTCGAGAGGCGCCATTGGAGACAAGGACTTTCCAACGACCAAAACGTTTAAGAAGCCGAAAGACGCGTTTTCAGGGCCTCACCCCAGAGGAATGTCTCCGACGATATCCATGTGATAGGTCTTTGGCATATCCAGAGGTCCAGAGATTGCTGTAGCTACTACCACCTGGGCAAGGAAGATATAAATATTAAAGATGTTACAGGTTATCATGTTTCTATGGCAATGAAACAGTTTGGACAAAAATATTTTCAAAAAATGTGCGAATTACCTTTCTGATCTAACCATAAGTACAGCCGGTTTTTTTTAAATGCCAACACTGATGACTTTAAGCAGTATTAGTCCCTGAGTTGTAGTACAGTAGTTATGATATTTTGCATAAAGTATCTACAAATAAAGTTCTAAAGATCACCTGTGTGCTTTCAGTTCTCTGACAGTATTTCCTCTCGGTATTTATCAATGTTCACACATTTTTTAAGGTAATTTTGAAGTTCTTTTTAAACAAGCCCAAAAAAGTCAAACTTGTGTCGCCTTTCAGCGTTTGACTCTGAGCACGCGGTCGTGTCCGCAGTGTGCATTGGAAGTGTGCTGTTATAAGAACACGACTCTGCGGGTCTCCCGGACGCCTGCTCACTATGACGATCTCCATGGGGATGGGGAACGGCAGCCTGTGGCGATAGCGTGCCGCCAGCTCCTTCACCGCAATGAGTAGAACGCCGCTTATCAGCGCGAAGACCAGGGAGGCCACGTTGGTGTGGGGAAGGCCACAGACAATGTCCACCAGGGTCTGGAGGGCACAGAAGGGCTACATGAGGTGCAAACATTATTAACTCCCCATGGAGCATTATGGTCAGACAGACTGGTGTGCTGGGTTTAAAAGCATAGCAGCAGGGTTCACCGTTCAGGCCACATACGTAACAACACAGGTCAAGCAGCTACTTTCAAGTAAAGGACCCTGAACACGAGGAAGATCATAATGAAATGCTTTTCTAATTTTAAGCAGCCATGCAACCAGAGAACAAATGTAGATGTCTCTTATGAACATCATTGATTTCAAAGAAGCAGTTCACAGGCCGTTTCACACTCTTTGCCCGACTGGCGTTTTCCACTTGGGGATGTTGACCATCACTAAATCATAATATGTTAGTTAAAGATGTTGAAAATTCAACTCAGGCACAAGATGCTGTACGCCTCCGTTCGCTTTTATGAGTGAGAACCAGCTGGGCTGAGCAGTGTGACGTCTATGCTGGCCACACTCCTTGCTTCTGCTTTTGGACTTGTTTGCTATTAAAGTTTCGCTGTTGGGCCTACCTCTCTATCTCTGTGCCTCAGGACACAAATTGTTACCAGAAGGACTCACGTTGATGACCGCCAGGGGTCCACTGTAGGGCGGCACGTGTATCCCAAATATGTACTTCAGCACAGAAATGAGAATCTGCAATCCAGCAGCAGTCATGAAGCCCCGGACAAAGGATTCGGACAGATAGATAGCTACAAAGCCAAACTGCATCAAGCCCAGGCCTATCTGCTCAAAGATAAACACAAAAACATCACCTTCATCAATCCATGGCAACGAATGAATCCTTCATCAAAAACATCCTTCATCTGATAACTGGACCTCAGCTAGCCCATACCTGTATGATAGCAGTCAGGCAGGCAAGGGTCGCCGAGATGCCAAGGCGGACCTGGTTCATCCTCTCTTCGTCCACCACAGTGGCATTAAGGGTGGCATTGTAATGGCTGAAGTCAGAAGCAGGAGCTAGGCTCAGGCACACCATTCCCACCATGATACTGAGGACAGCGAAAGTGCCTGCATGGAGGGAAGCCCCTTCATCAGCACGCATGCACACACCACAGCTTCTGTGAGCTGCTATGTGGAAGTCAGTAACAGCCCTGGGTCACTTGGTGCCCTAAGCAAAATTCTATTACATTTGCGCCCACTAATGCGACAGCACAATGTTTGCGTGCTCTTCAGCATTTGCCTATACAGCCTACGCCCAGTGCCGGCTCTGGCAGAAGTGACCCGTTCCCATCGCATTCCCACTTACCAGGTACCATTTGGTGGGCAGTGCCCATAAAGAAGTAAGGAATCAGAGGGAAAAAGGAGGAGTAGAGGCCGTTGACCGGAGGCAGGTTGGCTAGCAAGGCAAAAGCCATTCCTGTGAGATGGATGAGATTCAGTGACATACTGGCGTACAATGATGATTATAAAACATAAAACCCAGCCTCAACCCCAACAGGACTGCTGTTACACAGAACATCCACAATACCCCAATTTCCATGGCTACATTTCTTAGTTACACAGGCAGTATGATTTCACATTACACCATTTATTCAGATATTTTAGGCTTTTAGAAATAGGTTATTTGTTATAAAACCATAACCAAAAGCATGACAGTTGACAAGCAAGCAAACAGCCAGTTACACTGATTATTTTTCCGTAAATGAATATTGGGAAACTAATCTTTGGAAAATGTTATAATGTGCCCCTAACTCATGCTACATTTAAGCTACAAGACCCAACAAACAATAAGCTAATAATTGAATGAACTACTGTACTGAAGATGTTATAGATTCTTAAATCAGGTTATGTATTAAGGAAACAGGAACCCAATGAATGACCATGCAGGTTATTACATGAATATATATATATTTTAAATTTATTTATATTTTATTAACCCCCTATTAGTCCCACCGTGGGGAAAGTTCATTCTCTGATTCAGCCCATTCCCTGGGGGAGCAGTGGGCAACCAGCCACATGCAGCCCCCAGGGATCTAGCGCTTAGCTTCTTGCTCAAGGACATGCCAGGATTTGAGCCAGGTGGCTTCCACATCCCAGCCTGACATTCTACCCATTGAGCCACCCGGCCACTACTACGACTCCTTTAACGGCCCAGAACTTTATGCAAATTTCTAAGTGATGCTGGAGAAAACCGACCTTGTGGGACCTGGATGGTCCCAGCACTGACCCCACTGATGACATCACACAGCAGGTTCTGTTTATACTTGTATTTGGGTAACCAGCTCAACACAGGCAAGAGTTGGAACAGCAGAGCCTTAACGCGTGATCCTGAACATCTGGGAGCAAAAATACAATTATATAATCACATAAAATATATGAAAATACTTTGGCACTGTCTCCCCTAATCCACAGCCCGCACTCCAGCACTGGTTTCTATCCCTCCATCTATGTATTTCTATGAATGCAAATAAATGCACCATTTAAATTGTTAGCTGCTGAGTACACTGATTCGACACAGCTTTAAAATGGAAACAAAGTACAAATTTATGTCTACAGTTCTATGTTCGTATTGTAAGCGACATAACCACAAACAATTTTATGCTTTCCTAAGTAAAGTACACGGGCAATAAAGTGGATTCAGATCATGATAAGGAAAAATGTATTGAGACTGGGTACAATGGCATTACCTGAAGATCTTCTTGATTTTGTCCCATAATGGGAAACTGCGACTCTTCTTGTCATATTCAGCGTCAAAGCATGGCAGAGAGTATGCTGGTCTGTTGATCGCGTAGCGAGGCCGTTCTCTTTGCATGGTGTCAGGAAATCAGTGGTCAGCAAATAAAACTGACCGTTATATCCAAAACCTTTAAAGTATAAGAATATACAGTGTATTACAATGTTGTGAGGATTTTGTCTCATTTTTGTCTAATTTTTTTTTTATCCTTACAGTCATCCATTATTTCAAAGTCTTCTGTTGGAAACTGGCATGTTTTGTAATCCCTTTTATGAACTTTAGCCTTCTATCAACAATTCAAATTTGCCTCTGTTGTTATTAACTGTTATATAGGTGCCAGTCAGCTAGCCTACTAAAAGTGAAAGAATTACACAGAAAGGTAAGCTTAAAATTCTAGATATATAATTTTCTAATTTACGTACTTTATCTGTCTACTTCCAATATAGACTCATTTATTTTTTGTCAATCAGAATAACACACAACGTAAAGCTATAATGAAAACAGTCAAAAATCCACAGGTGCCTGCTTTTAAAGACTATTCAGTCTATTCTACGACATCCTATGACAATTCTATGACATTTTTATTTTGTGTCACTCAAGGCAAAAATCCCTTCATCCACAGGTCGTTTATCTAACCTTGAAATAAGTTTCAGGTACACTATTACGCTGATAACACAAGATAACACAAAATTCTCTCCTATAGTGCCAGAAACCACCCCCCTACACTTAAGCTTAGAGACTGAAAAAACATCCGTCTCTTGACAGAATGAAGCATTAGCAACCATCATAACCAGATATTATCAATACTCTCTGGAAATTTTATCAAATGACGCCCCCACATACACACACAACAGCAGAAACTTAAATTCGGTTTGTGTACCCAAGATCATTATTGCTCAGAAACAGATACTGCCAGTAGTGTAGGGCAGTACATGATGTATGACGGGGATTGCTCCTGTCTTGCTTATGAAAGACAGGGGTACCATACAGTAAAAGCAGAAAAGACTTTTTCCATCTGGCCTGCCGCAATCAGACTGACACACAGCGCTCTGATTTCTGACATGCTTCACAAACTGAAACAATGAAATCTCAGTGTCAGGAAAGACAGAGAGAAAAATTTAAGCAGTTATGAGTACTGATAGTAGAATTCTGACTTACCTTACCAAAAGGCTGAGTTGCCAGGGTCATTAGTCAAACGGTGCTCACAGCTCGTGGACGGGTAGAGTTAATTATTGGTCTTATACCAGGGGAGAGCTGACACCATCTCTGTGGGAGGGGCCACATAGCCTGGTCTGCGTTCTACCATGGTTCAAACGCAGGAGTTCATGTGTTTACTGCATTGTACAGCAAAAACGTCACTTTGCATAACTGTAAACTACCCATCATTTTTGTTCTCTTCCAAATTTTTAAGATAGAGTAACTCCTAGGTTAACTGTTATCAGCATCAATGAAATATAAAATATTAACAGATACACCAAGCCTGAAAGCATGACTTCAGTACAGGATGAACGCTTCCATTGACAAATTAACAACCAGTGAGATATGGGGCTCCTTGGAAAAAATCTGACCTGTAAAATTTCAGAAATTTGCTGAAACATTATTATTATTATTATTACCAACTCATATATGTATAATCATATATTTTATGTGTCTCAGTGCAATGCTGTTATGAAAGGCACTATATGAAAATAAATTTAATTGAATTTTAATAGGGATGTCATTTGTGATCTGCAAGCAATTTCTGTGGATTAGAGATTGACAGCTCTGAATGGGGACATTTACTTCAGCAAGTAATAATACAATAATTTAAAAAGTGGAGACTCAATTACATACACATAGAATATTGTGGGTGATGTGGGCTGATTACCAGTGTAACAGAGTAAGAACTGCTATGGTAGAAACCCCTGGTAGTCAGGACAAAAGACTCATCAATCCCCCACATCTGGCTTCTTCTCCTCAGCGGGCTAATCCTCTTGTCTGGTAACTCTGAGTGGGCTGTGAGGTCCTATGTTTAAATCTGGAGAGGGTCACACCAGCTATATTGTCTCCATTGCTTAAATAAATACTGGCTGCTACTAAGTAGTTTTGCTAAGGTTTCTGTGGGTGTTTAGAGGGAGAGGCTGTAGTAGCTAAGAACTGCTATGACAGTAACCCTCTAGTAGTCAGAGCAAAAGTCAGAGCAAGAGATTAGAACCCCAAGCCAGGGTATTGGGTCTTTAATTCAGCAGGTTACTCCTATCATCTAATAACTCTGTGTGGGCTGTGAGGGCGTGGGTTCAAATCTTGGCAGAGCATCTCCATTAGGTCATCTGAGTTATGAGTTAGTTGTTGGTGGTCTATATCTTGTATTTCTTGGTGTCTAGATTTTCATCTGAATAAAATGGCATTCTTAGAAATAATTAAAGCTGCATAAATGCTTCCTTTCTTCCCATGTGTTATTCAGAAGTAGGCAGAATAATAGGTAAAGCAGAAAATCACATCAGTAGTCTGAGGCACTGTGGAGGATACACACAGAATGATGAATCAGACAAGTCACATGTGTCCAATTCCTCTTTGAAAACTGAGCTTCTTGGTAAACAAAATCTCAGAAGGTGAGAGTAACAGATTATGTCTATGCACTGATTCCAGGAGGAGGTATAGCTTGAAGCTAACTAATGCTTGATATCCTGAGGTGATGGAACCTTTGGCTAGCGTTGAGTTGCTGCTAAAGCCAAGCCAAATCACTCTTGCTCCTGGTGATAGATTTTCTCTTTCAAACACATACAAATATCTCTGCTCAACAGACTTTCTGGATTGGCAGTCATCCCTGCTGAACATGAGGTGAGAAGGTCATAGAATGACGAAGATCTTATTCCAATACTTACAAATTCTTTATACAAAGGGTCCAGTTTTGTTGGTGTAAAAGGTAAGAAACATTAATGTTCTGAATGCAACAATGTGTTTTTTAATCTGACAAAAAATATTAAAATGCAGCATGACAGTAGGGGTGGACATAAATTAGGTTGATATTTGAGAGATATTTTGAGTCCTGTAACAAACAAAAAGTAGGTGTAACACTAATTCCAGCAGAGCAGAGCAAGCCAAGTGCAGGTTCAGAAAGTGTGTATTGGAACAGACCAAGGAAGCTGAAAGGTTTTGAACCCAGATTATCACCACCCATACAGTGCATCAGACAGGAGGATTAGCCCATTGAGCTAAAGACCCAGCTTGCAATGGTACTGTCATTGTAGCTGACCCGCTATCACACCTAATGGTTGGTACAATATTGTTTCAATGGACGCTGCATCCTCTATACCCTACTGCTTTGTAGACTATTTGAAAAATCATTATACAGTCTCAAGAGACAGTGAGAAATTGCACTAAAGGTTATTAATGTAACAGGGGCAGCTCTGCTAGGGCTAAAATTTGCATAACTGCACCCTGAACAAAGTCATCACAAAATGAATAAGACCACTAAACAAAATACCTGAGTCTCCTGCTCAGGTAACTAAACTCTTGTCCAAATAATTGAGGCTTACTACCATGGCAGACTTTTTTTTTTTTTTTTTTTTTACCAGCAAAGCCATCCATCTATCTGATACCTCCTATCCTGTGCAGGATTGAGGGTGACATGGAGTCTATCCCAGGCCAACCCACTGCAGGGACATACTTACCTAATAAGACTATTTTAAATGCATTCTACAGAATAACAAAGAAGACCTTTGTATACACATTGGCAGTTGATGAAAGGAACAGGGATAATATGCAAGCCGTTAAATGTCCTTTACCTAGTTAAGAAAACGTGGGGAGATTATCTTGTTTTCATAAACACTTGAACCGCAGGTTATGTAAACAGCAGCGCTGAGAAAGATATGTTAAAATACACTGACTTGAGATTCGTTGGTCCCTATTTTGGAAAAATAAGGTACACCACAAAAGTTACAGCTAGCCTGATAGCCTGCTGGTAGTATATTATTTCTTGAAATTGTCATACTGCATATTGATTTCAGAGATCTTTGCCACATTTAAAGTTCATTACAATATAATATTTCTGCATTGCGTTAAATAATTTCTGCACTGCATTTAAATGCCACTTTGGTTTGCATATTTACCTTGAGTAAAAACCCATATGGTTCGTAAATACAGTAGCTTGCAGTGTTGGTTATTACATCCATACAGCTTTGACTGTTGAGCGAATGCTTTAATTTATCACGAGATCTTTGTATATGTACTTATGTATTTGTATTTGTATCCCAGTCCACATTCTACAAGCAACTGAAGACATATCTCTTCAGGGAGCACCTTAGAGCTTAAAACCTCTAATCTTTTCATCTATGCTTCCATTCACTCCATTATTGCAAGGCTGTTTGTTTGTACATGTTTTTTTAGTTTATACAAGACTTACATTTTATATGTTTATGCTTTCCCTTTACTCCAATGACTTTTGAGACAATTGCTTGACTTAAGATACAGATGAGTCGATTTAAAAAAATTCTTTGTATCCACTAGGTGGGAGTATAGACCGCCTATTGAAATCATTGCTTTAGGCAAATAATATCCGACTTAGTTGCCTGCGCATTGAAAATGGACAATTCTACTTTTATTGAGTGCTTGACGTTTTTAGCTGCAAATAAAACAGACATTGTTAAACATTTATCTTCAATTTTATAAAATTTTCCAAAAGAAAGCACAGTATATTATACTATATTGTCAAAAGTATTGGGACAGCCCTTCAAATCATTAGATTCAATTGTTCCAATCGCCTCCATGGCCACAGGTGTATAAAATCAAGCATCTAGGCATGCAGACTGCTTCTACAAACATTAGTGGAAGAATGGGTTGCTAGCAGAAGCACAGTGAATTCAAGCATGGTACTGTGATAAATTGCCACCTGTGCAATAAGTCCATCTGTGAAATTTCCTCGCTACTAAGTATTCCATGGTCAACTGTTAGTGGTATTATAACAAAGTGGAAGCAACTGGGAACAACAGCAACTCAGCCACAAAGTGGTAGGCCAGATAAAATGACAGAGCGGGGTCAGCGCATACTGAAGGGCACAGTGCACAGAAGTCATTAACTGTCTGCAGAGTCAATAGCTACAGACCTCCAAATTTAGTGTGGCCTTCAGATTAGCACAACAACAGTGCATAGAGAACTTAATGGAAGGGGTTTCCATTGCCGGGCAGCTGCACCCAAGTCTTACATCATCAAGTGCAATGTAAAGCGTCAGATGCAGTGGTGTAAACACGCTGCCACAGGACAGAGCAGTGGAGGCGTGTTCTCTGGAGTGACGAAAAGTGCTTCCTTATCTGGCAATCTGATGGACGTGTCTGGGTTTGGCGTTGCCAGGAGAACGGTACTTGCCTGACTGCATTGTGCCAAGTGTAATGTTTGGTGGAGGGGGGATTATGGTGTGGGGTTGTTTTTCAGGGGTTGGGCTTGGCCCCTTAGGTCCAGTGAAGAGAACTCTTAAGGAGTCAGCATGCCAAGACATATTGAACAATTTCATACTCCCAACTTTGTGGGAACAGTTTGGGGATGGCCCCTTCCTGTTCCAACATGACCGCACACTAGTGCACAAATCAAGGTCCATAAAGACATGGATGAGCGAGTTTGGGATGGAGGAACTTGACTGTCCTGCACAGAGTCCTGACCTCAACCCGATAGAACACCTTTGGGATGAATTAGAGCGGAGACTGTGAGCCAGGCCTTCTCGTCCAACATCAGTGCCTGACCTCACAAATGCGCTTCTGGAATAATGCTCAAACATTCCCATAGACACACTCCTAAACCTTGTGGACAGCCTTCCCAGAAGAGCTGAAGGGTGGGCCAACTGAATATTGAGCCCTATGGACTAAGACTGGAATGCCATTAAAGTTCATGTCTGTGTAAAGGCAGGTGTCCCAATACTTTTGGCAATATAGTGTATATATGTATAATAATTCCCCACTCGCCCCTGAGGGTGGTCTTTTTCTTCCTTCAAGCTCAGGTCCTCTACCAGAGACCTGGGAGCTTGACAGTTCTGCACAGTATCTTAGCTGTTTCTAGGACTGCTCTCTTCTGGACAGAGATCTGAGATTCTGTTCCTGGGATCTGATGGAGCTGCTCTCCCAGTTTGGGGGTCACAGTCCCAAGTGTTCCAATTACCACAGGGACCACTGTTGCCTTCACCTTCTACATCTTTTCTAGCTCTTCTTGCAGCCCTTGGTATTTCTCAAGTTTCTCATGTTCCTTCTCTGTGATGTTGCTGTCACTTGGAACTGCTACATCTATTGCTACGGCCTTGTTCTCCTGCTTGTCCACCGCTACTTTGTCTGGTCGGTTCACCAGTTTGTTAACCTGTATCTGTCCCACAGGATCTTAGCCTAGTTGTTCTCAACCACTTTTAGGGGTGTTTCCCATTTTGATCTTGGGACTTCCAGCCCACACTTGGCACAGATGTTTCTGCATACTACGCTGGCCACTTAGTTGTGGTGTTCCATATATGCCTTGCCTGGTACCATCTTACACCCCGCTGTTATGTGCTAGATTGTCTCAGGGGCCTCTTTGCACAGCCTGCATCTGAGGTCTTGCCTGGTGTGGTAGATGCCAGCCCCTCTTGATCTTGTACTTAGAGCTTATTTCTGTGCTGCCATGATTAGTGCCTCTGCGCTGTCTTTCAGTCCAGCTTTGTCCAGCCACTGGTAAGGTGTGTGTGCATGCGTGTGCACACACGTGCACACACACACACACACACACACACAGCATTAATCGTGTATGGTGATAGTTTTTGCACATTACCCCTGAATGTGTTCTAAGACATGGTTTTAGATTGAGGTGTATGTGTGAAGATGGTTTATTGTTTGCAGTACAGTTTTAATTTCCATATCCACAGGTATTAAAACCAAAATTCATCCTCATTATTGTCTACTCCAAGCTAGAGTTTCTCAAAAGCACTCTACTCTGTCCCCATCAACTTCTGCTGTTACCAAAACAAAGGAAATGAATCAGTAGTGGCGTCGCTCAGTGTGCCCTTTGAATCACGTTTATGTATGCACTTGATTGGCATGTGGTTTAAAATATATTTATTTATTTGCTTTTTTCCCTGTTGATTGCGGTTACATGGATCAGCAGACACCAGATCAGCGGATATAGGGTGCTGCTGTCCCTATTTAGAGAAAAAACTGGAAGGCCTAGCTTTGCACTTTGTTTGAAGATTCTTTTTTTCAGTAGTACTAATGTGACTTAATAATATTCAGCCTCATACATCACTTTGGCGATTATGTAAATGTTTAAATTAAAAAGTCCAATGAAGGTCTTCTAAGGATAGCACAATAGATCAGAGGATACTGTCATTCCCCCACACCTTCCAGGGTGTGTGTGTGTGTGTGTGTGTGTGTAAAACCTTCATGTTCCATGACACATTATTCAGTTTGTGGGTGCAGCCAGCATGTAAACTTGCAAATAATGTAAAGTATACATGGCTTCCCAGGATTATTTTTGTTTTTCTTTACTTACACAAAGCACTTCAGAGTCTCAACATTTGACATTATCTAAATTCTATAATGGTGAACACAAATTATTAGCAAATTGATAAGAGTGATGCATAAAATTCTCAACTCCTCTTTGCACAATTCAAAAATTCTTTACAACATGGTGTTCCCAAAAAAGGTGGTCTCCCCAGGAAACAGTGTGTGACATCCTTTACATATGAGATATTCTTGATAACAAAGTGTCAGAATCCTTTATCAAGATCATATTTATCATATTTATCAATTAATTCACAAATTAGAAGGAATACTGTGCTTCATGTCAATAAACACCTCCAATGTTTGAATACATTATGGTTCCACTTTGATAATAAATTTTTGAGTGCAATATATATATATATATATATATATATATATATATATATAATCTGGAGAATTCTTACAGGAGCATATGGCTTATAAGACAAACGGGGTGGTTTTAAAAAGTATTATTTTTCATCTGATAGCTAAAACAGTAAACTGGATAGTGGTAAATATTTCAATGTATGCATCAAATGTCGTTACACAATTGTTTCTCATAATCAGTGTTTACTATTTAGCAGCAAACAGAGAAATAAAATTTTAATGAAAACTTAAATCTCATGCTGTACTTTTACACTTGCAATATTTATAATCACTAAATTATACTATTATATAATCCCAATTGTCTATGAAGTACAATTTCTTCCCTTTTTCAGTTTTTTTATTTAAATATGTTGAGCACCATCTGGTTGTTTAATGACATGCTTGACTGGAGTGGAATAAATCCTGCTAAGATTCTTTCCTCTTATTGTTTCTGTGACCCCAGCATCTTGGCTGTGACTTTATATCATCAAAGTATAACTGACATTCTATTCCAGCACACTGTAGACTTAAAAATAATAATAAAAAAGAATCATTATCACATTCCAAGCCATTAGCTTGTTGGGGCTCTGCCTATTATTTCAGACAAGCATAATAAATCAGAATATAAAAAGCAAATAAATAAAATTCTGAGTTTTCACTTTAAAAACTTTGCTCTAAACACTTTAGCGACAGCTCCTCTGCCTATACTTTGTCTTTGGTTTTTTCACTGTGCAATAAAAGTCATTACAGTTGTCTCTCAAGCTATTTATTACAACATTTAAGATTATATTTTGTCATCGTATAATTTCTTTCTGTCCCACCAAAGCCCAGAGAGATATTATGTGTTCCATCCTTTCCGGTTATTACTGCCACTATTTTACATGTCATGCTGTTGGCAGCAAATGTTAGAGATGTTAGGCAGAATTACAAATCAGGTGCAGGTGCCTCATCAGCAGAGCAGAGCGAGAGGATCCACGGAGCTGGGCGTGCTGTGCCATGCAGCAGAGGGGAGGAAAAGGTAATTTACCTGTCTACAGCGTTACTTCCTCTGGCTCCTAGATTCTAGGCCGGTGCACAGTGCTGATGGATCCGTCTGAGTGCAGCTTTTTAAGTTTGCCTGGTAATAAACCCTTCATCGGGGCGAGGGAGGGGCGGAGGGATATTGACATGTGTGGTTTTGCATCAAGAGATCACAGTCACACTTCTTGGCAGCCAAAAACGCGCTCACAAGTATTAAGGAAAACTTGTGCCGTCACGATGGACATATATGGGGTGGGGGGTGGTGATGGCTGTACTTGGCTTAGACTGGCTTTCTCACTGACCTTATTCTCTGTAGAGCGACTGGAAGTTTTTCATGGAAAGTTTGTAGGTGAGAACAGGATTATAGCGGCTTGATTGCGTTTGGTTCTTTGTTTTTCCAGGAAGATGCTAAAGGCTAAGTCCCTGTCATGTGTCTGAGCAACTGAAACAATATAACAGTTCAAACCGTCATCGAAATGCTCAGGCTTATTTATAATTCACACGCTAGCTTTATGAAAGATCACACCAGAGATATATTTATGAGCTTTGGGTGTCTACATTTGTCTGCAAATAATACAAAATCATACTTGTGTGTCCTTACAATGTTGAAAAGAGGAGGAATCACAATGATTTTGCAGTAGATGCTAATACAACACAGGACCCTTCCTGTAGTTCTCAATTTAATGAACACTACAGACCTCAGATCTGTAAATTATATTTTTAGATATCGTTTAAACTGTTTGTTTTTTTATGCTACTACAATTCCAACTAGATGTAGATTTCCCTGTTTTGTTCCCGCTCATGTTAATTGAGTTAATTCAGTTAGTGTCATCATGTTTTCCATCTTCACCTTGCCTTTATATATGCTTGTCTTTTGTTTCATTCCCGTGCTAGTTATTTTTGGATGTAGGTATTCTTAGTCAGCCTAGAGCATGGTTTATGCTCCGTGTCCCCTTGTTACTTAGTTTCTGCTTTGTAACAAACCTCCCCTTTGCGCATTGGACCTCCCCTCTCTAGCTTGCTTCACAAAACACTACAATGGTAGTATAACTGTTCTCAACAAAGCAAGAGAAAATGTGTTTAATAGCCCTAACCTTTTTCTACTTGTACCTGAATGAAAATACGCTACCTGCAGTATGTGCCATTTGTTTCCAAAAACGTCGAGTCAGCAAATTTGCTACAAGCACAAACAAGAAATACTAAGAAACACATTCTGTCAATGATGAAGATTTAAAGGATTGTTCTTTCATTAATAGTCGTAAGTTGCCAAATTTTAAGTTCACTACATTTTCAGAAATATTACAACCCATGGGTGTTTTTTTTGCTAATGATCTTATCAAATATTCCACTTTTTAAAATTGAACCACTTAATTTATATCTGTGTACAATGACAATTAAGCTGTCATTCAAATCTGACATATAATAATAGAGTTTATTTTGCATTCCAAAACAATTAAAACTGAATTAAATGATTCCTTTCAGAAATAGAAATGACTGCCATTGCCAGAGGTTGAGCAGATGGTTAATTGATGTCACAGTCAGGCACATGATACAATGACTCCACAACACAGCTATGACACAACAACGGTCCTGTCTGGCACAAGTGATTAAGCAACAGTGGTGGATATGATATTTTAAGTGCCGTATTGAAACCTTTAACACTTGACACACACATTTGGGCTGCTTATGTCAGTCGAGGGTAGAGGGGTGTACGTTGATAGCGTGGAAGAGATAGTCAACACATGGAACCCTTTGCAACAGAGGTGTTGCTGGGATGACAGCCAATTGATCTCCTGCAGCCTACAGTGCTATTGGACACATCATCACGTTCAGTAAAAATCACACTCCTAGCACATGGGTTTCCCCTTGCTTTCAAGCCAATACCATTCACACTCACAAATTAGACAGAGAAAAGACAATCGTAAAGCTTTGAACTTGGCTAAGAGGCTGCTGGATCAAGACCTTAAACTCTTGGCTAAGAGGCTGCTGGATCAAGACCCTAAATGCAATAGCAATGACCTATCTGTATTAGGCAAGCTGTAACTGTTTATGTATAAATGCTTTTGGGTAAATGCATCTGAGACACTTATAACAGTAGTTATTTTCACACAATTTGTCAACAATAACTGCCTGCATTCAGATAATTGGGGGCATTTGGCAGACACCTCATAAACTTGAACTGTCAGTTTGCATGGTTTCCCTTTGCTCTTCCTCCAGTTTTACTCTTGTGCTTAAACAGATGCCTGGTAATGCATATGACTGATATACCGTACACGTTTCCTGTGATAGATGTGGAATTATTGCATTTAGAATTGTAGTCATAATTGGTAAGCTCCTGGCTTTAGTTCTTGATATTGTTAATTTGTTTTGCATGTTTCATATGGGCTAATTAAATTTTGCCTTAGCACATTGCTGTAATTGTTTTGTTTGAAAAGATTAGAATAGAATCCTGACTTCTTTGCAAGTAAATTCTGAAACTGTTCTGCTCAGTTGAACTTTTCAGTTTTATCAAGTACAAAAACATAAAAATAACTCACAAAATATTTGATCTCCTACATTTTACTTTGAACTATAAAAGCTTTCATTTGTTCATGCCTCATGCCCAATATCTCATTTCCTTGACCAGTCCGACTAAAACTCACAACTGTTTAGGCCACACACCTGCTTTTTTATGCAGTTTATTTAAATATCCCACTGAGCATTTTCCCAGATGTCTATTTTATTGATCTGCAAAGGGTAAATTACTGTGGCATCTGAATGTTTCAAATCTGGGAGATAAGTCAAGTCACTAATGTCAGTTTTCACCATATGGCCAAAACTACTGCCACTGTCAACACACTATTTTAGTTATTTATAACTAAGTTGGCATTAATTACCTTTGTTCCTTTGCTACTTTTATGTACAAATTTACAAACACACACACACGCACGAAAAGATCATCTGTTGCTGATGTTTCTTCCTGAGTGCTTTTTTATATTAGATATTTTCAAGCACATATCGATGGCTACCTACCATGTTTTTTCTCTCTTTCTCTCATTCTTTCTCTCTTTACCACGTTTGTATTAATGCAACTTTGACCTGTGTTTGTAGGAGCTTGTGCACAGACAAGATAGTGGTGGTACAACAAAAGGCTTTGATAAAACAGAAGGTATGTGTACAGCATAGAGCTCATTTTCCATGCCGGGGTCTCGCTTGCAGTCACTTTCTCCCTGATTATGCCCTAACGCCTGTGAGCTGGGTCACAAGGTGCCAGAGCCAACATAAAGCCACTGGATTACTGTTCTGTTGTTTTCTCTTCCCTGAAAATGTCAGCTCACATAGTGATCATGCTTGTGTCCATGAAGCTGAGGGAGGTGCACCTAGGACACTAACCAGACTGCCATCTGGTGCTGCTCATCCACAGGGATGAGAGAGGTGAACCTATTACACTAACCAGACTGCCTTCTGGTGTTGGCCATCCACAGCACTGAGGAACATGTACCTACAACACTAAGTAGACTGCCTTCTGGAGCTGGCCATCCACTGTGATGATGGAGGTGCACTTAGGTGTTTGCCATCCAGGGGACTGAGGGAGGTGAACCTAGGTGCTGGCCATCCAGGGGACTGAGGGAGGTGAATCTAGGTGCTGGCCATCCAGGGGACTGAGGGAGGTGAACCTATAACACTAAGCATATTGCAATATTATGGATGGCACATCCAGGCCAACTTCAAAATATGGATCAAAAGTCTGTCTTCCACAAAGAAAAAGATATCAAATATGTTTGGCACTTGTGTCATTGGTACAACACATTGTTGTAGGGTGCTTCAATTTGTATATGTCATTATATATATATATAGACTTGTGCAAATGACAAACCTATCTGTGATTGCAACTTTACAGATTTAAAAGCTTTGTTCTTGTCAGTTTCAGTGTGTGTCACATTGCCTGTCGAGTTTGATACCCAACTCTGATAACATTCCAGGTAGTTCCTATCAGACAAGAAAATCTGACATCTAATATCCAAGTGTACTACTTGAACCTCTCCAGACAGTGTAATGAAGCAATAAAGGCCTGATAAATGTAGATATCCATACCTGAGGCATAATAAATGAAAATGCTCATTGTTACCCCAACAGCAGTACACTCACCTGCACTTCAGCATGGTACGCAAGAAATGTGCAAATATCACACAAAAAGCAAAGCAGTCACTTAAGTGGATTTCCAACAAAGTTAAAACAGAAAATAATGTCCAGTTGTGGAAGAGTACATAAAGCCTTTGTGTATCACAGACAGCTCTTTCTCAAATGTACATAGTTTGCACTTGTGTTCTTCTCTGTCCAGAAGAGAAACCTTGTGTGTAAATTCAGTTTTCTGACCACTGGTTATTCGATAAACGCTTTTCTTCTGTTTTGCTGTTTTTTGCACATCAGATTATGTTATATCAGTGGCCATTTGTGGGCACTTTAGTTCTCCCATTTTTGGCAGGTTTTTCACGGCACATTACGAGTGCATTTTCTCGTTGCTGGCTTTGACCTAGGCTCCAGAAACCTCTCTGCCTCCATATCTGCTTTTATGACTCAAGGCCACTGTAGGCCCGAGAAGAGCCATTAAGGACATGGTTTTTAAAAGCGGTTCGTTCTCAAGCCGTGACTCATTATCAGGGAAGGAAGCAGGCAATAAGGTCACGCTTTCCATCGTGTGAGGTCAGAGAAGCCCCAGGGGTCCTGCCAATTACTACCCACTCTATAAAACTCCGACTTAATTGTTTTACTAGAGTGCAATGCTTCAGATGCTATAAACAGCTCTGGTATCATTGCTGGGAGTCAACTGGCCATCCAGCACAGGGCCTGCCTTCATGCACAGGGCTGGCCATCCAGCACAGGGCCTGCCTTCATGCATAGGGCTGGCCATCCAGCACAGGGTCTGCCTTCATGCATAGGGCTGACCATCCAGCACAGGGTCTGCCTTCATGCACAGGGCTGGCCATCCAGTACAGGGCCTGCCTTCATGCACAGGGCTGGCCATCCAGCACAGGGCCTGCCTTCATGCATAGGGCTGGCCATCCAGCA